>VDFB02321663.1:0-33982 GCA_007258455.2 Sequoia sempervirens
ACATACAAACATACAAATATATCAACAAACATTTAATAGAGTGGAATTTAACATTAACAAAGACATAATGCAAGCGCATTATAATGCACACGCATTATGTCTTGCTTGACATGCATCCGAGATAAGCAAAAAATTGTTAAAACTAAGACATTTAATGCTAGCCAGTTATATTTTTCTTTGGGAATCCCCGAGCCTTAGCATTGGTATTTGCCTTGGAATACCAACCCAAAGTCTTAGAGGGCAAGTTCCCAATAACCATAGATGTGTTTTTGCAAAGTCTACAATTTTTTCACATAATTGGGTTCGTGCTCACCGTCAAGATTGCATATGGTTCAATATCGACAAAATCAAACAAATGGGTAATGTTAGGTTCTCTCTTAACTATCCAACAATGCAATTTTTTCACTATTTAACAATGTTAAGCCTTTCATCCATAATTTCTTTTGTTTGTATGTCTCTTTTTCGCTAAAAAGCAGTGTTTGGTGTTTTTTCATTATAAATTAACTATTCATTGAAATTTCAAACAAATTACATTTTTAGAAACTAGACTCCATTCTACAAATTTAAAAAATCAATTACCTTCAAAAAATTTTAGGGGGAGCACGGCCAAAATTCTACTTTTCAGGAAGTGCCCACTTAGAAAATTAGTAAAAAATAAAATATTCATTAAAAAATTATCAGAAAAATCATGCATCAATTAGATACTGTTAGCTTACTTTTGACCATAGCAATTTTAAAAATACTACAAAAAGGTTCACTGTGCTTGGGTTGTACAAGAGTTGCTATGTTACGTTTTTATGAAAAAAATAGCACCAATTTGTGTACGTCCCTCTTTTGAACCCCTTACAACCATTTTCAAAATAAATTAGTAGTTTAGAAAGTAGACTCAAAGCAATTCAATCCTTGTTTTGGTTCCATCTCAAAATTTTGAGTGTAACTATCCTCAATTTCATGTCCAAGGTCAATATTTCTTGATTTTAGTAAAAAAGTGGCCACTTAAGCCCCCTTTTTTGGAACCATCTTGGTGCACTTACCCATATAAAATAAATTAAAATGGAAGAAGATAGGCCCATGTAGAGTGTTGAGGAATTTTTCATCCAATTCCTATAAAATTTAACTTCTAATAGATATAGACATATCTCCCATTTTTAATATTGCTAACATATATAAGTTTCATGAAGGGAAGACATGTAGACAAGTGAATCCACACAAAAATTTGCAAGATGCACAAGAATGGGTACATCATTTTATTAAAAATAAATTTGAAGAAATAGATAAAGTGAGTGACTCTCAAGTAGCTATGAGAACCGAAGGGAAATAATATATGAAATACTAGGGCTATTGGAAGAACAAAGCTGCAAATGTAGCCTCTTCAATGAATGCTATAGAATTGGCCAAGTATGTGATTCCAATTTTAGACTTACCAAACTTTTCATGAGTTACAACTCATGAAACATTTCATTAACTCAACTTGTCTAATGTAGGAGCATTTGGGTCCACACACAATCCTACATCAACCAAAAATATTTCCTTTCTTTGATTCTAGTTTTGTTGCTTCTTATTCTTGATGGTGTTGGTTTTTGGGTAGTTTTATTTATGAGTAATTTTAGAGACAATTTGAGAAAACCAATGAAATCACCTTATAGAAGATCCTAATGGATATTTTTAGGTCAAATTTGATGAAGATTAGACAAAAAATAGCTAAGTTATGGCTTTGCAAGTTTTCGGGTCTATTATCAGTTTGTAGATTTCTAAGCTATTGAACCTATCATTAAATGAATGTCTAGTCTGTTACCAACCTTTGTAGATATTTTCTATTTAACCAACCATTTACAACAAGTAAATTAATGTATTTGACTAGTTTTGATGATTTTTCTCGCACAACTAGTACCAATGGGATTTTCATATTTGTAATAAATTTTGGGTCATCTAGTTTTGAGAATTTTTTTCCCATCTATGTCTTTTAGGAATTCCCTAATCATCTAGAGTTTGTGGGTTTCTCATGGCTATCAATGTTTGTGGGTAAAGTCAACTAAACATTTCAAAGTTTAAACAATTCTAATAATGATGTCACCATGTACGGATTGTAGAGCTTTTCCAACCAACTGAACATGAAGTAGAATTTCCTATTTAAAATAGTCATTTGTAGATTTTCCATTGCTACTACATCTACCAATTTTTAGCTTGCTATTGCATCTGTAGATTTTTAACCTTCTTCTACATTTGTAAACTTTTAGCCTGATACTCCCCTCTTCATTTTTGCAACAATTCAGTTGTTGTAATGACTAGGATATGATTCAATCCAAATTCTAAGCAATCGATTAATTTAAAAGTGATATTGACACATGCATGGAAGGATATTTTCTAAAGTTGTAGAAAAAGTACAATAATGATCAAGGAAGATTTGATTATACTCATACTGTAATAAAATTTTGTTATCAGAAAATAGGAATTTGATTTCATTTGTTCTATGGACATTAATTTGTTGTTGAACATTATATTTGGTTACATGATTGGGCTATCTAATAGGGTTTCTTGATCTTGATTGTATCATTTAATTTTAGATTTTCTATGATAATTTAAATGATACATTGTATTTGGTCAACATATCATATGATTAGATAGTTTCACACCACAATTAAAGAATTTATGGATGTTCTATTGGTTGAGAATAATGCATATGATGTATGGTGCTCAACATATTTAGAATTACACTGATTTTGAGCATGGGAAATGGGAGCATGATGTTATAGGATCACATGTAAAAAGAGATCTAATATGACTTTTTTGACATAACAATATATCTAAGTAATTCAAAGTTAAGTCCATAGGTTTTTTTTTTTTTGTTGGTAAAACAAGCTAACATTATAAAATCTGAAGATTGTTGCACTATAATAAGATAAAGTAAGTTCCATTCACTTAAAAGATCAAACTTAGGTTTATCTATACTATTTACACATGATACATAATATATTTTATTCTTCTTATATGGATTTTATTTTGGGAAGAGAATGAGTCAAAATAATGGGTTTATGAATGGTCTTCTAGACTTTTATTTTTACTTTAGATAAATTTAATTTCACCAAATTTTTATAGAAAATTATTTCAACACTAGTTAAATTATTCAAGTGGCAAGAATTATTATATTAAACTAAATTATTTTGTCACAATAAATGTTGTATGACTCAATCCTATTAACCTAGAATTTATGATACACATTACAAATCTAAATCATATTCACCATTAATATTATATTTCCCCTTTTTTTAGGACCTTATTATTACTATATAAAATTCCCACTTTCTTTTGGGGCTATATTCACTTTGAAATTAAAATTTGTCAAAACTTGCCACTTAGAAATTATATATAATTTAGTTTTCCATAATGTAGGATAAATTATAAAAAAAAATCATAGTCTAAGGGCAAATACATGACCTACCAACATTATGTTGAAATAGGTAACACTTTGCATTCTCGTTTCCTTCCTTTATTTTTATGTGGCCTCTAAAAACTAGGGCATATAAGGTCTCAAGTTTGATTAATTTTAAAAATATAAGTATTATGTACAACTATTTTTTTAATGTTTTCATGTATAAGAATTTGATATCTTGTTTACATTATGGGATAGCTATTCACTTTGTGCAATGTTTGTAATGGTTGTACTATAGTGTTGTAAGATGAAGGCATGAATGGGAGTTCCCATCTGTGTGATCAATAAAGAAATATTGATGATTTAGATATGGATTACAAGTGTTCAATAACTTATTTCTAGTTGATAAAAGTATTGTTCTTATTGATATTCAATTTCTAAATAAATTTTATAGAAAAATCTATATACCACAATCAATTTACATGTCAATTTGCTATCATTGATTTTCTCTCTAATTTGCTACCATTGATATTCTCTCTAATTTGTTACTTTTGATTTCTTTCTTAGAAGTAACAAGCATGTTTTAAAACATCCACTTATTCTTAGAACTTCTTTTGGGCTATTAGAATATATTGATCTAGGTACAATTGATATTAAAATATCAAAAATTTATCAATATACAATCTAACAATCCAAAATAAATTCTAGGAATGGGTGAGCATTTTAAATTGCACATGATGTTTATTTCTAAAAATTTAAAAAATTTAGAGGGGAAATCAATGGTGAAGATACATTCACATGATTTTCAAAATGTTTGGTTCAATGTTACCCCCTCAACTCCCTCAAGAGGGTGTTGCTCTCTTGATTGCTACAAGGGGCATTACTATTTAACCTTGCTGGTTTCCATCCCTCAACCTCCATTTCCTCACACACAGAGTTGTCCAATAATGTAGATATTGATGGACACCTAATTTAGATAACATTAATTTAATGGCTAGTCCAAGTTAATCATTTTTTTTTAATCATATGAAGATACCTTTTTTTTTCTATATAAAGAAAGAATTTTCCATGGTAATTAATACACTTAACTAGTATTTTTCTTGATTTGCTAGACTTTTATACAAGTTTCTAGTGATGTGCATAAATTTACTAAGATTATTAATTTTTAAAAAATCACCATGAAAATTAATGCTCTTACCAAAGATTTGCTAGGATTTTGTAGAAACTTCTAAGGGCCTTGAAGTTATCATTGATCTAACAATATTTGACAACTTGAAACTTGTCTGCCACATCTTTAGATGTTTGAATTTATGTAATGATTGGTGGTGTTTACAAACAACTTTGGGGAGTTTGTTCAATTACAAGTATCACATTCTTGTTAATTGAATCTCTAATACATCAACTTATAATTTTGAGCAAAAGATTGAAAACATCAAGCAAGTTTGCAATAGACCTATGATGATTTCTTGATATAATCATATAAGAATGCTATAGTAATGCTCTCATAAATGGTCTATGATATTTCCTTTGAATAACCCTCGCATGTTTCTAGATGATTTTTTAAAATGAATGAATAAATATTTTTAAATACAATCAAGCATACAAATCAACACAAAAGGGCACTAAGTTGGCTAACAATGACTAGTAGAAGGGAGTCACTTGCATAAAATTTGAATTTAAATTTTGAAAATTAATTTGTGATTATAAAAATGACCTAGATCAAGTCAACACTCATAGAACTACTATTGAATGATGAAAAATAGATCCAATATGAAATACAATCTCTAAGAACTAGATAACTAGACCAATATATATTGATATCATAAACAAATTCATTTAAAAATATATCATTTATAAACTAATTATTATATTTAAAATATTAAAAACCAAAACTTAAAAAATTCATATATACACAAATTTCAACATTACACACTTATTGGCATATTATTTCTAAAATAATGAAAACATTACTAACTTTGTCGGTTTGAATTGGGGGTTTGATATTGCTATCTTTATCAAATTCAATAAATGTCTTGTCAGATGACAATGACTTTGTGAAAACCAAAGATGGTTAAACTTAAAATGATACGGAATTAAAATTTTCAACTGTCAACAAATTTTGTCTGACAGACAGGGTGAGCTTCAAATTCGAGGCGCTATAAATTATTTCTATTTATCTTCGTCGAAGTTGTGGAATGGGTCTATTCCGCATTTAACACCAATTAAAATTAAAGGAATGAAAAGTAAAAATATCTGAAGATTTTGCAGGAATGTACTTTTGACAGCGACGAAATGTTCAGATCGATGGAACAGTGCAGCCAAATCGACATTTAAAGTGCCACGGGAATTAATACTAGTACAACTAGATGTGCCCTGTTGTAGACTAAAAATTACAAAATGTCAATGTCCTTAAGTTGTTAAATAGAAGTTTCTGTAGAAAATAGTGACCGCGTGAATTTAATGCACTACAAACTATCAAGTAAAATACTTAGTGATCATAATATTACGTAAAGCTCACCGACTCCGCAGGCCGACAAGGCGCGTGGGATTTCAAAAATCTCCATGTTGGCGCAGCAATTGGGTGTTTCTGCTTTAATGGAGTTCGGAATGGATCATTATGTTGGACATGGAATGCACCATGGTTTATTGAGATATTAAATGCCAGTCAATGGCTATCACGTGCTTGGATTTCCATTCAAGTCAGTAATACAGTGTATCCTGCACATTGTACTGACTATATAAGGGGATCGAGGAAAAACATTTTGTGAAAGAGAGTTTTATAGACATGGCAGGCAAGAGAAAGATGGCGTTCAAGCTCAAGCTTACCGGTATGTTTGCGTCGGTAATGCTTATTATGTTGGGAGTAGTAGCTGTTTGTGAGGGCAGAAAGCTCAAGACAGAAGAAGTATATGAAAAGAATAACTTTGGACGCGGTGGAGGTCTTGGTGGGGGTGGCGGTGGTGGACTTGGCGGGGGTGGCGGTGGAGGACTTGGCGGTGGCGGCGGCTTTGGCAAAGGTGGTGGTGGGGGCCTTGGCGGCGGTAGAGGCGGTGGTGGTCATGGTCGTGAAGCTGGAGGAGGCTTAGGTGGTGGTCATGGTGGAGGTGTTGGAGGAGGATTTGGTGGAGGGGCTGGTGGTGGAGCTGGTGCTGGTGGTGGATTTGGTGGAGGAGCAGGTGGTGGTCATGGTGGTGGAGCTGGAGGAGGCTTAGGTGGTGGTCATGGTGGAGGTGCTGGAGGAAGGTTTGGTGGAGGGGCTGGTGGTGGAGCTGGAGGAGGCTTAGGTGGTGGTCACGGTGGAGGTGCTGGAGGAGGGTTTGGTGGAGGGGCTGGTGGTGGAGCTGGAGGAGGTTTAGGTGGTGGTCATGGTGGCGGAGCTGGAGGAGATTTAGGTGGTGGTCATGGTGGAGGTGCTGGCGGTGGATTTGGTGGAGGTGCTGGTGGTGGAGCTGGTGGAGGCGTAGGTGGAGGGATTGGAGGTGGCTCAGGTGGTGGTGCTGGGGGTGGCTTTGGTGGAGGTGCTGGTGGTGGCAAAGGAGGAGGAGCTGGAGGTGGATTTGGAGGAGGGGCTGGAGGTGGCGGAGGCCATGGGGGAGGAGGAGGATTCGGTGGTGGTGCAGGAGGCGGCGGAGGATTTTAAGATGTTTTGAATATTCTGAAGTCTGTATAATCTACCACCTTCCGACCAATGAAGGAATTTTAAATAAATGTAGTAGAATGATCTGAGTTTATCTATTATGATATGAATGCACTTTTCACAGATTGATTGTTAAGCTCTTGTTCAGGGGAATCGTTGCATTAATAGATTGAAAACAAACAAGCAAGAATATGCACATGTTTCTACAATTTAAATAGTTCCATGATATTTAGTATAATTGCTATAAATAAATGAGACATTCTGGGAAAAACTGCATGAAAATCCAGACGGACGTTGACTACCTTTCTCGATCAAACAGTAAAAAGATTACCAGTGTTTATATAATTCTTAATCATAAACACGATACACAACGTAGAAGTGTATTTACATTAATTGTCTATTTAGAATAATAAAAAGGTCTTTTAATAATAATTCCTATCACAATACCATTTAGAAATTTGCACAAAAATATTTTGGAGGATGATTTTATATATGATTTTGTATGATGTGGTCATAAGATTGATTATTTATGTGCGGATTTCAGCTTTTAAGTAATCATTTAATTTAATGGTCAAACAATCAATAACAATTCTATACTTTATCAATACCAAAAAGTAGTAAATAGTTTTTTATTTTATTTTATTGAAATAAGAAGTTTAAATTAAAAAGAAATATAAAAATACATCAGAATCCAAGGCATGGAGATGCCTAAAGAGGAAAATCAGAAATAACAGTTTACAATTTAGCCAGACCATTGAGTTAACACAATTTGTAGCAGCAATTGTCCACACCATGGGGTTTACAAATAGTCTACAACAGCAAGTAGACTACAGCAGCAAATAATTTACAGCAGCAATCCACCTTGAGTTTACAAAGTCTTCAACATCCATTGAAGTAAATTGCAGCAAAAAACTGTTGTTTGAATACCCTCATAAGCTTTCTTATTCTACTGTTCCAGTGTTGCTAAACTAATGGGCCATGGTCTAAAAGGCATATTTCTTGTTCTGCTGTTCCACATGTACCATCCTTGCAAAAAGCATCGCAGATCTCACCCAACAACAAGCCTCCAGGCAGCCAAAAAGGAGTGCATAGTGAATCGGATCAAATTTAAAATCAAGGGTTTTCATGCCCATTACACCATGATGAATTATACCTAAGAGGCTGTAGTATGAAGGAAGCATCCCCTGAGGAAGACGCTGGAACCAACTGGCCAAATTGTCTGTCTGTGGCAACTTTGCTGCTGATCTGGAAGACAAAATCCTGCTGTCAAAGTGTCCCATGTCCAAAGTTCAAATTGAGAAACACCAATCATTAGGTAAATCACCATGAACAGTTTCCATTAGATTTCTGAAACTGATCCTCAAAATGTTTAATTTGCACTTGAATATTATATAGAGTATCAGTAAATTCAGTTAAATTTTTACTGTCTAGAATTTGTCTAAATCAAATGATGTTTAACATTAGTTAGAGCCTCGAGTCTTCACATAACAGCCCTTATATTTAACTATATCATATTGATTGATTATCCCGTCCTTAGGGCTGGGCTTAAGTAGGAAAAATGTACGTGAGCCGTCAAGGCTAACTAGCGCATTAAGTAGAGTGCAATATAGGTCTGATTTCAATTTTTTTTTGGGCTTCTTCATAACCGAGTTAGGACCTTAAAAAGAAAAAATTGGCTTCTGGGTATTTCAAACATGTCTTGTGGAAGTCGTAAAGCGAAAGGTGGTCAAAAAGGGGGTTTTTTTACCTCCGTCCCCTACATCTTCACTATTTCGCCTATACCCGTTCATTACAAATCCAAAAAAAAATTAAAAAATTGCCTATTACCAATTATCATTTCACCTATTTCAAGTTACGTTTGTATGGAGGCCCCATCAAAATATCACGTGGGTCCATTAGGAGGTGGTCCCTTTACCATCAACCTCATCACATTAAAATGTTCTCCACATGCCCCATATTCCTTCATCAAACCATGCATATGTGTGTGTGCATTTCTTGTAACTACCACAATAATCCTTCATCTTGTATTCTTGTATCTTAATCTAATTTGACTATATTTATAAATTAGTGAATTAGTGAGAAGATAGTATAAATTGAAATCGTGTGGGCATACATTCAAGCTATGGATCTTGTGCAAAACAATTCTATAACACCATCTTGCATTTTACATTTCTAGCATGGTGCTCTCTTATTCTTGAATTTCCCTTGTTGAATAACATTTGCACTCTATAACTCTTGCATTTACTTATGTTCATAACACATTTAGATCTATTTCAAGTGCGTTGTCTCCTGGGCATACGTGGTCCCCAGAAATAGTAGTATGAAAATGATCTTTCTTCATATCATGTCTTAGGGCATTTGAGTTTGTCATCTGAATCCTTCTCTGCATTTTGTAAGCCCCCTTGCATGAGGCCTGAGAACAGGAAGCTTGGTCTCAGAACTCACAACCATTTGTTGTACCTTCCTTCATGATCTGAACAGATGGAAGAATAGATCTACACCAAAAAATTTCTTCAAAATAAAATAATCACACACCAATAAAATAATTATACCATACCAAATATTATTTAAGTGTGCTTATCTATGACTTCTTTATGTCCAAGATTTTTTAATTTTGCAATAAAATCTTAACTATTTCAACTCATAGATTTGTAGAAAAAATAAATTTTAAGATATTTTTATAACTAATTATGATTGCAATAATTGATGCAAAAAAAAAAATAAAAAAATACTATTAATAATATCATGAATTTATCTATATGCTCATCATCATCATATGAATTTTAAAAAATAAAATAGATGATAAATCAAAGTTATGAAAAAAAAAATCCCTTTAAGTTTAATCTAGATTAATCCAATAAGATTTGTTCAAGATTTAATCTAATTTAATGTGTACCTCTAATTTAGTGTGTACTTATTTATATGCATTTTATTGGATTAATCTAAATAATATATGTTATATATAAATATATAGTAATGTTATTTATATATATATATAAATATAATAATATATAAATAATGTTACATATAAATAGAAATTATATATATAAAATATTGTCATTGTCTTATATATATTATATTATATAATATACAAAATATAATATATAAATAAATAATATATAATATAATTGATTTATTATTAATCTTTATGAACAATTTTTTTATAAAAGCATTTCAAATATATATCAATTACAATAGATTTACTTAAATTTAATTTATTAATTCATTACATTATTTAATCCTCTTAAACATTTTTATATAAATTAAAAAAATTAAAAATAAAATAAATAACCATACCATAAATCTAAAATAAATCCATAAGTAATTCGTGGGGAAAAATACTTAGCATTTCACCATGAACAAATATTCAAACTTCGGCTCGACCTACCTAAAATATTGAAGAAAGAGATATTTTGATTTATGTGTGATATTATGTAGCCCAGTCCCTTAGAACCATATAATAGCCTACATTGTTTATTTCATTAACCAGGTCCTTTGTTTGTCTTGCGCAAGAAAATGAGCCTCATTCAGATCGATTGTGAGAATCCAACCCCCATTAGATCTATATGCGGGTTAGCAAGATCTGTCAGATTTGTGAAAGCCCTTAAAAATTGAAACATGCTACTATAAAAAATATTCACAAACTAGACGACCATCGAATTCTCACAATTGCAAAAAATTGACCCCCATTGGGCCATGCGAAAGATTTAGCTTCATCTACACATGTAGAAAAATGACAACATTTGCACTTTGAATTGGTAGTTCACTTAGAAATCTCCCCAAACCATCCACTTATGAAACTTTGGTGTCCTTTGGCATCGCGAGAAGATGGCCTCCATCTTCCTGCAAAGTTACATATATAGTCATTTTTGCCTTAATATGTTCCTATGGAAAAACAGGCTCCATCAACACCATGTGGAACCTTGGTCGGCATTTGCACCTTTGAATGATGTCCAGTTCCAATGGAAAACCCTGCAAATCCACTAAGCCATCTGATTACCACAAATGTGGAAACTCGGTCTTTAATTGCTCAATGTGGAAAATCCATCAGTAAAGTTGGATGCAAGAAGTTGGCCTCCATCCGCATTATTAGACTTAGTCATTTTCACGATCAGGCCAAAATGCAAAAAAAACATTGGCATTAGGACCTTTGAAGTATCTAATTCACTTGAAAAGTTTCGCAAACCTCTTCTTGTAGAAAAAGAGTTGCCAACTAGTTCTATGCAGGAAGACGGCGTCTAGTTTCCCTCAAAACTCATACTTAGATAATTTTGAACCCGTCTTCTCCTGGGAAAAAAATGAGCGAATTGAACCTTATGGGGAAACCCATCTAAACTAAACTTATCTGATTGGAAGGAAAAAACCTACCAAAGGGTAACTTAGCCAATTTTCCTTAAAATATGGGTACTCATTTGGCTTCTTCACAAGATGCAAGACTCATAGATTCCTAACAATTAGTTAATTTTTTAGATTTAAACTCGGGTAACAAACTAAGTTAAGAAAATGAAAACCATAACAAAAAACTGCAACTAACCCAAATACCCACAAAGATTTCTCAAATCGGTTAGTAGTGGGAAAATAAGGGTGGCACAAAGTGTCAACATCTTTGGCAACTTTTTGTCAAATGTTTTCCTACTAAACATGGGAACCTAGAAGCCTTAAGCATCCATTGAGCATAGAGTCAAGGGCTTGAAAAATATTGAAAACCATACTTGACAGCCAACTACTAACACCTTAGGACAACAAACAAAACAATGGCCAAACAACAAGCTACCTAAAAGACAACTCAAAACAACACCTAGCTAATTATGAATCAACACTTGAAGGAAAGACAAACTAACTACATTATGTGTAAACCCACAAAAGTGGTTTACAATTTGAGTGAGGAAGGAAAAGTTGCAAAAAACAACCCCATACAAAAAAATTTGTTTTTTGGGGTTCGAACAAAATATTTGGTTCGAGTGAAGCAAAAGAAGGTTCACTAGAACCCGAGTTCAAGCGAACCAATTAAATGCAAGTCCCACCATTTCCGCAAATAAACCACAAAGAAAACCTTTTTTTGAAAGGGGGTTCGATTGAACCAGGGTTCGAGGAACCCCTCCTAGTTTGCCCGAACCCCCCTTTTCCCACCTTCTCACCCTTTGGCACCAAAAAACTCTATAATTTTTCCCTTCAAAGCTTGGGTTGAGGATGAAAATGGAAGAGACTTCACAGACCCAACTGGATGATGGTAGTCCTCGGAATGAGCTATCCAACAAATATAATTTTAATATGTTTTGGTTTTATTATGTATTTATTTTGTTAGTTTTATTAAACATAGGTTTTTTATCAAAAATCAAGCTCTTTGTTCTACATATGTGGAAAAATAGCAGATTATCAATATTTTTTTTTTGAAAAATATGAGTGCACTAAATATTGAAGTCTTTGATCCAACAAAACAAAAAATTGAATTTTGATACATACAAATTAAGTTACGTTGTATATGGTCCGTCTATGTCTAAATTGTAATTGGTTTGACTTCGAAACTTGATTAAGAAAAAAATATTCAATAAAACACTATAAAACCAATTGGAAGCACTAGATAATGTAGTTACAAATCTAAATTTGAAAAAATTAGAATTTTATCCTTCATGGAAAAAAGTTACATTGTATATGGTGAGCGTCACTCCTTAAAAATGTTGTTTACTGAAAAAACTAGTTTTCGAAGGAGATGGGAAAAGAAGTGCAATCTGATTCCAAATTTTTTGAAAAAAATATAGTTTGAATCTACAAGAAAAATGTCACAAATCACTAGTTTGCATTATCTTCAAATTCCTTACAGTTTAGCCACTATAGGTGCCCGAAAGTGAATATTTAGTTAGAAAAAAATATTTTAGTGTCTAGTTTGGCCAAAAATTGTAAACCAGTATTGTGGGATCACCCTGCAACAACATCTATTAAATCAAAGAAAAATATTCTAACGTGTACAAAAATAGATGAACACCTCAATAACAATGCTTTGAGGTGTATCTCATTCATTGGAATATGAAGTTTCTCTCCATCCAAATTGGACAAATAGAATGCATTATGCTTCTTACACTCAAAAATCATGTAAGGCACCCCCACATTGAATCAAACTTGGTGTGTTTTCCAAGCCTATTCTTTAATTCATCCCATTTGAGGACATCTCCTTATTTGAACAATCTTGGGGCTATTCTCTTATTAAAATACCTCTTCATTTGAGCTTGGTGAAGCTCCATTGTCTTCACAACTTGATTCCTTGTTTCCTCTAACTCCATTAGTTGTGTAAATGTGATTGTCATTAGGTATTCTTCCATCATTTCCAGCTGGTTGACCAAATCAAGAGCTGAAAGTTTAAAGGAAATGGGTATCCTTTCTTCTTTGCCATAACCAACATGTATGGTGTATTTCCAATTGATCTTTTGGGGGTTATTCTATTAGCCATAAGACAAACTTCAACCTAGTGTTCCAAGATCTTTGGTTATCCTTAATTGTCATAATAATATTGATTAAATTCTTGTTTGTGGACTTAACCAGTCCATTCCTCAAGGATAGTAATTTGAGGACGTATTCAAATAAATTCCATGTCTTACAACCTGACCACTTACCTTTGTTCCCACGAAATCCATTGTATTATATAATACGATGGAATCAGGTATACCAAACCTTTTTGCAAGGTCTTCATAGAAGCTTAGAAATATGCTTTCATTTACCTCTTTTAGTTTTATGGCCATTGTCCACCTTGTGCAATAATAAGTAGTTGTAAATACACATTTTTGGTTTTCACTTGAAGATGGGTTGGTAACTCCAATAAAATCTAAACCCCACTTCATAATGCTTGTTCAACTTGAATATGTTGCAAAAAAAAGGTTTTTAGCTTCTCTTTACCTGAGAGGAATGCACATTTATTTCATTTTCTTACCCATGAATGAGCATATTTGAATAAAATAGGTCAATAATAGCCTTCTCTCTTTATTTTTAGTGTTGTTCTTGGAGCAAAGCAATCTCCTACTACCCCATCATGGAGCTCTTGCAAAACATGATCAACTTAGTTAGTATCAATACACATTAGTAAGACATGATTAAAATATTTCTTAAACAACACATCATTTAAGAGCACATAAGGGATAGATTGTAATCTGAAGTATCTTATCTTTTCCTTCTCTAACCCTTATGGACACACACCTATTTGGAGGAAGTGCATCATATCTTGTATCTAGGTTGTAGGGGAGGAAGGCGTAGTTGTTTGGGGGTCATTTTGAGAACTAGAAAAGCCTCATCACTTTCCTTATCATTTTACAACCCAACAACTAATTGTTCACATTAACCTTTAACTCTAACCAACTCTATCACCTTGATTTCAACATCATATTGCATCACCTCAGTTATCTAGCCAACCCCTTCTCATGCAAATCCTTCTTAATAAAAAATCCTTAACACCTGGGTGAGAAACCATCAAATGGATCTTGTTATTCAAAACTAAATGTCTAATTTTTTAAATATTTATAATAATAGAAAATTCATGTTTTCCAACAAATGAATACACCTCTTCATAACCTTCCAAACCTTCTTCATTCTGCATTCAAATAGCTAAAATAATATTCATGCTTCCAAAAGAATATAAGATGAAATCCTTAGAAAAATTATGATTGATGAATGTGGGTGGTTCTTCTATGGATTCTTTGATGGCCTCAAAAATCCTTTTTTCTTCAACATGGAGGTTAGTGGTTTCAAAAGATTTGCAATATTTGGTATGGACCTCCTTAGAAATTTAATTATTCTTAGAATTATTTTAAACCTTTCTTGTGACTTGGCAAATGTAAGGCTAATATGACACCCTTTTAGGATCAATAGTAATCCCATCCTTTGACACAACATGACCAATGAGATTACCTTCATGAATGGAAAAATACATTTTCTATGATTAAGTGAGATACCAAACTCCCTACTCCTATTGGAAAAACCTTCTTTAGGTGAGAAAAATGATCTTTAGCATCCTTTGAGAACACAATTATATCATCAAGATACATAAGTACAATCGTGTTCATTAGTCCCTAGAAATCCATGTCCATGGCTCTTTGAAATATTTCCCCTACATTTACTAAAGGGCATTTTCCTGTATGCCATGGTTCGCCACTTAGTTACGAAGGTTATTTTAAATTGACTGTCTTGCTTCACCAAGATTTGGTTATAACTAGAATAACCATCAAGAATAGAGAATCATTTTGAACTTGAAACAACCTACAATATTTGTTCCAATAAGGGAAAAGGATAATGATCTTTTAAGGAAGCCCTATTCAAGACACTAAATTGAACACATAGCCTTATCTCTCCATTATTTTTTCTTATAGGTAATCTTTGTTCTAAAGGGGTTCAAGTTTTGGATTCAAGGGTTTTTTTCCCCTTATAGGTTTAACATTAGGCTCTATTTCAATGGTCTGTTATGCTAGATTAAGGTCAAATACTTTTAATTCACTATATTTCCAAGCAAAAATATCATTGTACTTCTGTCACAACTAAATATATAAGCATACTTTTATTCTATTGTACATACCTTGCCAAGTTTTAGGAGTTTTTCCTTGAAGATGGTGAATTCTTCACAGTATTCTTGCTTGAATTTCATTCTCACTCTTTCTTTTTTAACTCGATCATCGAAATTGAAAATGGACTCCAAAGTGACCAACCCTTTAGGTAGCTTATTAGATTTCAACTATATGATTCAATCACCATATTATTGTTGTAGTTTTTCTTGGTTACTAGCTACAAACTCAAATTCCTCTTGCAAAAAATTAACAATTTGTTGATAATTATCAAACACTTTACAATGAACATTGTTATCAGGGATATATGATCTTACCACCATTTGGAATATTGTTGTAGCTTGCTATTGTTGACATCACTTGGAACATCATATTGAGATCCTATTACATCCAACCTATCAACATGCTTATTCTATTTTATATACTTGGATAACATATTAAAAGGATCAAATTATTTAATTATATCCCATTCCCTATGGTTCTAAGACTTAAACAAACAATTTTTTGTCACACGTAAACCTCTTACCTGATTAACAATTATCTCACTATCACCAAACACTCAAGAAAAATATCAACTTTCCTCTTTCTTTCCCATTGAAATCCATGAATAAGGGCCTCATATTTAGTTGTGTTATTGGTATAGCTATAAATAAACTTGAAAGTTGAATAATACTTATCACTTTCAGAACTAGCATTGCACCTCCAATATGTCCATTCTTACTCCTTGCCCCATCAAAATACAACTGACATACTTCATTACACTAATGTTCACACTACTACACATCACTCTTCACAAGGTTAGGAATAACACATGAGGCATTAGTTGGTGGTAGAAATGTATGATTTGGGTTCTTATTTACATACCTTGTTTGTATTTTCTTTCCTATATAGTATTTAAGTTACTATCATCAAAATTCTTATTTGAGAGTTTAAGAAGACTTTCAATGCTATGTTACTATCTTTCATATATTAGAAAATACTATAAGTGTTCACCATGAGACTAACATCTTAAAAATATCATAAAACCATTAAATATGTCTTTTAAATAGCTTTAAAGTTATTTTTTAGTATCTACAAATTAAATATAAACCCTCCTTGAAGCATTTCAACCCTTTATTATCTTTCAAAATAATATTTGTGCCAAGAATTTCAATTTAAAGGATGACAAGAGGGTAGTTTAGAATGAAGGTTTGAATAAGGATTATTAGATTCATGGCCTACCTTGAATTCACCATTAGATTCTCTTTAGTAGATCACTAATAACCTTATATTTTCTCAATACTTGCTAAAATTGATAGTTTGGTATGTGTTGAAAACCATCACCTAGCTAGCATCATGATAAAGATGTAAAATTTTCAAGTAGGATCTATAACCATTAGAAAAGCTATATGAGGAAATGTTTTGGTGTGTAACACCTACTAGAAGGTCCAACACATTTGATGTATGATATCAAAATCAACCTATAGTTGTTACAAAGAGAAAACTAGATTTTTACTATGTGTAATTGGTGTTGCAATGTGGAAGTATTTTTGAAACATATTTTTATTGGATTTAACCTTAGCGTTAACTAATTTTAGTGATTTACAACCTCATTTTGAATCTCAATACAAAGGAAGCACAAAACTTGTGAAAACCCTTTATTTCTACATGTAAATCTTGATAAATTTGTCCTAATATTTCAAGAAATTAAGATAAAATAGCTTGTAGATGCATACCTCTTCAACCATGGGTAGAGATAGAATTACAAGGGTTTATCTTTTATGTGACACCTAAAAAAATTATCATTTAGTATGGTGATTTATGTTTTGACATGCATGCAAGTATAATCATGTGTAGGATTTAATAAATTTGATTTTCCTTTGTGTAGTTGGAATGGTTATTTAAAGGTCAACATCATTGCTTAGATCCAATAAATTTATTCAATCCATAAAGAAGCTTATTTCATATTAGTTGACATTTCACCATTAGGGTGTCAGTATGATTGTGGAGAGAAATATATTTTTATTGTCCTATATGAGTGTCCTAAATAGTAAATATGGTTGTTTAATTTGGCCCGTGGTTAGTTTATTTAACATTCTTAGAAATTAAAATAACCTTGACAGGTACTATCACCAAACCCTAGATAGTGTGTTATATCTTCCTTACCAACTCTATGATTATAAAGGAAGTATACAACAATTTCTCACAAGGGTAATAGTCTACTAAGAAAGAAGAAAGATATGTCACAAAACTAGGTGGAATATTCCACACCATTTGATAACAACCATGTTTTCAACAATAAATGGAATCTTTGGGCTATTACAACAACAAGAAGATAGTATTAATCTAAGAAATAATTAAACACAATATAGGTTAGTTGTAACTTAGCCCATAAAGTTACCATCCAAAATAATTTTTAATCTACAATAACACTATCAAACATAGGCACAAGATTCCATACAATGACTAATGGAATTTCTTAGGCTATATTAGTAGCATCATGGGGGATATCCTATGTTTATAATATTTTAATTGTATCCATAAAGCCATTATTGACACTAAGAATTGTCAAGATGGAGTTAAAGACAACAAAGAAGACTATAATTTAGTAGATTTTATCATGGAAATACATAGAATAAATTTATTCATCACTTCTATAAGTTTTATACCTCTTATGAGCATGATTCATAACTATTTCATAACAACTAGTAGGAGTTATAATGTTTCCATAAGATTAAAATTAGGATAGGTTATTATCATAATTAGGCTAGATCTGTTCACTTAATTTCTTATGTATTATCATTGTGCCATTATAGAGAACAAAATTAAGAAAAAGGATACTCTTAGGAAATCATTAATGCCATACACATTTAGGATAGTCATTGTTATTAAAGCTACTATAAATCTTATAGGATGTTCATCTGCCTAGATAGTCTTATTAAGGTTATCATAATAAACAACACTAATTCTAGGTTCTATGTAGAATTTAATTAGGTGTACTAAATTATGAAGGTTTCCACCTTATTTCTAGACATCAATTAAAAGTCAACGATGAAATCTAAGAGGACTATCTCATCAAGAGTAATATTATCATAAATTATATTATTTTTAGTGTAGAAAAATGAATCCCTTTACATTTTCACACTTGTTTGGGCCCTCCTAGTTAAAATGGACTTAATAATGCCTTAATTTAGTGTTGAAAAATGTATCCCTTTACATTTTCAAACTTGTTTGGGCCCTCTTAATTAAAATGAGCTTAATTAGTCCTTAATAAGCCCTTTTATTTATTTACAAGCCTAATAAATTACATTTTCTGAAGGGGAAACCCGACAATAATTAATGCCAATACATAAAACTTTACCTTGAGCAATGTGTGTTCCAAGAATAGGGACTTGGGACCCATTCTCCCATGGGTGAATGGGTCCTCCCTAGATCTTTGAACCCATTTTTAAAACATGTCTTGGCGGTATTTTTATCATCCAAAATTAAAATTTCAAAGGCCGGTTTGTAATGTTTAATTTTTAGGAAATTAAGGATAAATGTCTATAAATACAAGGTATTTTTTATCAAATCAACTAGAAGTTTTGAAGAAACATTTCACAAGAGAAAATATTATTGTCAAGAGCATTCAAGAGCAGATTTCTTCATCATTTGTTGCAGCAATCAAGATCTCGAGCATCATGTCAAAGTTATGTTCATTCATGCATTTTTTGTAACTAACATTGTGATGTAGGTTTCAAGATCCAATTCAAGCATTCAATTCAAAGATTCAAGTATCAAGATCCACATCCATTGAAACCGTTTCATGCAAGTTTTATCTCTTCAAATATCTCCATTCAAAGGTTCATTCAAGGGTTTGTTGAGTGGTAACATATCTTTGTTCATTCTTCATTCCCTCTTTCAAGCTTTATTTCAATTCGAGGTTTAATTACCAAAATGGGGTTTGACCAAGGAAAACCCCATTCAAACAATTTTTTTTTTGTTCCTCCCTCTGTGTGTTGCATATTTGTAGGTTCATAGGTTGAAGAAAAGCTGAAGATCTCAAAAGAGAAAAATTGCAAAGTTGAAAAATTTGTCAAAGTTGTTGTCAAATCTTAAAATCTAACCTACAGATTCAATTTCCGTCTTTCTGACATTGAAACCTAGAAAAATCAAAAGCTACAGATTAACATCAGAGGCTCCCAAAAGTTGTAGAAAAACCTTGAGCAAAGACCCATTTGCCCATGGGTGAATGAATCCCCAATAGCCTTCAGAAACTACCTTTTGGTGACTGGTAAACACATCTCTGTCCTTCTCAGATTTGGATTTGCTTTTCTATTTCTACAAATATTGAGTTTAATATTGCTGTTTCAAGTGGTAGATTTCATTTTAGAGTTGATTTTCTATTTTTAGTTTTTCTCCCAAAAGTGTTGTTTGACCTTGACCCCTGTCCTTCAGTCATAAGGAAATATGTAGATTCTCGCATTGGGTTGGTTCACCTAAGGTTTGTTAGTCAATTCATTGTGGGAATTACATTTCCTAATTAAATATTGAGAAATAGGTTCATCATGACCCTCTTGTTATCATTGATTGGTGAGCCTCATTTTTCGGTGTTTTAGTATCAAGAGTAAGATCATTTCATGTAAAACTCTACCATTTCATTCTTATAGGATATTAATCATGAATTGGCTAGTCCAATATCAAGTAAGAGGATTTCATGATAATCTAATATACTTAAAAAATTGATACCACACAAATATAGAGGAGATAGTCCCAAAATATATCTAGTATCACTAAGATGACCTTTTCATTAAGCCAAAGTATTGCCATCAATAATAAATACAATTTTCCTTGAGTGATTTTATTGAGTGTGAAGTTTAAAATAACTTTAATTTTTTTTTTTCAATGATAAGGTCCTCATCTTAGTAATGAATTATGTCAAGACATAGTAATATCCATGATTATCATGTACCTTAGAGCATAGAATTGTATATCATTTTCTCAATGATTGCTATAAAACCACCCTAAAGAATATTAAAATAAAGGAGGGAAGTTGGGTTGTTAGGAAATATCATGTAGTACTATTATGGATAGTCCTATTATTCCAAGAAAGTCTCTAAGTCAATTGGTATCATTAAAATCTACGAGGAAATCATCATACTATTTTGTAGACCTATAAATGAGGAGGACTGTCACATGAGTGTTAACAATCATGGTATAGAAAGACAATTAAGGGACTCCATTCAATAATTCTTAATACACTAGCCTTATGTAAACTGCATAATGTATTATCCCGAGGCTATTACATAGCCATAATTGTAATGTAGATAGTTACTCATATGGTCACAACAATCATGACTATCCTTAATCTTATAAATATTATTATTGTATGTTGTTTTATATGGGTCTTTTGAAGTCAAAAACATTGTGATAGTTAATAATATTTAATAAATATACAAATTATTATAAAAATATTATAATTTTTGTACCTTATTAAGGAGAAATTTCCATCATCAATACCAATGATAATCATGGCACTTGGGACTTTTCTACCCTCAAGCTCTAACATTGACCTCTAGACGTATTGATAGTCATAATTAATTCAATTACTACCATGAATGAGAGAAGTATTATCATGATGATTTCCACACACCTAGTCATCCATAGGACAATAATCTCTCCATTAATAATCCCATGTCATTAAAGCATTGTCATCGAGGTCTCAATATTTTATTCGTAAAGATGGGAGAATCTATTTAAATACAAAATATTTTTAAACACATAAAGGAGGCTATATTCAAGGAGATAGTCATTATAGTATAAAACTATGGCATTGTTATTACTTCATTTCATTGTGTAATCATAACCAATTATCCTAAAAGGACTATTGCACTTATGTCATAAGAATAATCACACCAATCTTGTGATAGTAAAAATTACCTATATGTCCTTATGTTTTTATCAAGAAATGGATACTATCATGCCATGTTCTAGCAATTAATTTAGGGTAATAATCATGTCTTAACTACCAAAGGACTATTAATACAACTACTATAGTCAAAATGTCATTGAAGAAATGGTGTCATTAGAGGAATTTGGTAATCAAGGAGAGTTGTCCTATCTTTAAACCCTTATTGCTTACATAAGGAGACAATCTTCAAAATTCAAAGGGACTTCAAAAACCACACTAGATTCAAGGTTAAATACATTTATAATCAAAATCCTAGCTAAACCATAATGATGATAATGGGTTGTCCAAAAATTGTCAAATAGAAACAAGGGGATGCCACTAAGGTAGAAGATATTATTGTATCAATTTTGTTATGAAATATAATCGACATTCAAATATTGTCCACTAATTATATCTTGTCGTAATAGGTAGAGGGGTGATTATGTACAAGGTTAACAATTTTGGTGGTGTGCCAAGTAACTAGGAAGATATTCACACACCCTTTAGACACTATCATGTATGATTAGATGCTCCTAGTTAGTGAGTCAATCAATTATATGCTCATGTTTTATGCACTTGATTGTCCCTAAGATTGATTCATGATATCCCATTCTAAATATTAGTACAAGCAAAATACCTATACAAAATGACAAGGGTAATTGTGAGCCTTCCTCTCCCATTTCCTACAATTCAAGCATCTTTTGATTTACGTGAAGTGTTCCTCACTTTTTAATTTTTTAATTTCTCCTCCTCCTCCAACTTTTAATTTCATTCAAATGTAGGCTTATGAAAATAATTCAATTGAATATACTTGTTATGATAAATTAAGTCTTTGACATATACCCCAATAGTGTATATGCACTCTATGCATCTAAGATTACAAAGCCAACATAATAGTGTAGATTTCTAGTCAAAACCAAAACAAAACCATTTTTCTTTTTCTTTTTACAAACTCAAAATTAAGCCTTGTTCCTTCATTATTAGTATAGATGTGACATGGTCCACATTATTATAGTGTGAGCCTATTTTTTGATTCACTTCATTTAGTGTCACCAATAATATCCACAAGAACATTTTTCCTATTTAAAATGATAGAAACAATTGCATCTCTCACAACAATTTCTCTTCCAACAATCTTGGAGATAAATTTTCTTGCAATGTGGCAATCAACACATATGAAGGTTCTAGGGGTGCACCTAACAAACCAAAAGAAATTGCGAACATTTCACTATGGTGGTAGAGAAATGATTTGTTTCCCTCCTTTTTCACATCACCAAGTTAATGTCTTAAATTTGGGGAATACCCTGCTACCTTCATCTCCCTAGTCAATCTCTCCAACTTTGAATAGATCTTTTATGTTTGTGGATGCGACTTATCCCCTACACAAATAGTCACACACCATTTTGTGGCCTTCAATACAACTACATCCATGGATCTCTTTAATTCCTTTAACATTTATCAATCTCCTTGCCATTTGAACCTCACACCACTTTCCCACATTTGCATGTTTGAGAGAAGAACATAAGTTACAACATTTTTAGGATCCAAATAAAAAAGAAATATCACATTAAATACTCCTAAACCTATATCCATATGTGATTTGTAAGCACATAGAAAATAAATCTACATAGCTACTATAGGTTTAATTGGCATCTTTTTAAAGTTTAGGGTGTCTTCAAGATACTCAACATAGCTAAGAATCTCAACCATGTACATAATGTTTAATGGTAGGTGTAATTAAATAAGGATTACTTGTGTGATTGAAGTATACACAACCCTCATCCACTAAACGTGAATGGTTGTATGCACATAGAACACAAATAAAAATTATAATGTTAGGATATGTTACAAAGTTCTTCATTAATTCAAACATTTTGAGAGAATCCTTGCAAAATCCATTTTGTACATATCCTTCAAACACATCATTCTATGAGACCACATTTCTTTAAGGCATTTTGTTAAACTATTTACATGCCTTGTCTATGCTTCAACATTTTCCATACATAGCATTTCCAACTATAATATTTGAAAAAAATGCCACTTCCATTATGCTTTGATGGCTGCCCATACCGTGTTCCAAAGCTCCCATTTTCACACAGGCGGAGAGAGTGTTGTCTTTACAATTACCAATTTCATATGCTTGAAAGATCCTAAATCTTTGTTAGCAAATCCATTTTTTTCATATCTTGCAATCATGGCATTCCATGAGACCATCTTTCTTTGAGGAACATTGTCATATAGTTCGTGTGTCTTGTCTATGCTTCCACATTTTGTATACATGTCTACCAAAGTGGTTGCAAGTACAACATTTGAAAAAATTATTCTATCCTTTATGCTTTGATGGATGTCCATACCCTATTCCTAAGCTCCCATTCTGTACAAGCTGCAAGGATGTTGGAAGAAGTTGTAGAGTTTTGCTTTACACTTGCTAATTGCATTTTAAAGCATTTTCAACAAATCCATTTTGTGAATATCCTGCAATTAGGGTATTTCGTGAGAGTGTATTTCTTTGGGGCATTTTGTCCAACAGTTCACATTGTTTGTCTATGTTTCCACATTTTGCATGCATGTCTACTAGGGTAGTTTCAATTACAACATCTGACAAAATTCTTCTATCCTTTATCCTATGATGGACTGTGTGCATAGCTAGTTCCAAAGCTCCCATTTCAACACAGGTAGGGAGGGTTCTGGAAAAGGTTGAGGAGTCTGTATTTACACCTACCATTGCATTTACTTGAAAGTTTATAAAGCCTTTTCAACAAACTATTTTGTGCATATCCTGCAATCGTGGTATTCCACAAGACCACAATAGTCTAGGCATTCAACCAAACAATTCATGCAACTATCTTTTCTTCTACATTTTGCATACATGTCTAATAGAGCATTTCCATCTACACCATCTGATTAAATTCCTAAATCCTTCGTGCTTTAACGAATTCTTTCTTCCAAAGCTCTCATTTTGGCACTAGCTAGGACTACACTGGCAAATGTAAATAGTGTGACTAGCGTTGGAGACCTATTTTTTACATGTAGTTAAACAGTGCAAATAAGATCGTGGGGAAACCCATGTCATCTTATGCTGTAGTAGCATAACTTTTGTAGTGCGAGAACTTTGAGCTATGCACTAGTGGGCGAGAGTCAATTTCAAAAAAATAAATTGACCGCCATCTAACAAATGCCGTTATTTAATGGTGACGGGAAAGGCCATGGGTTATAGCCGGGCCTTACATGAGCCACCTAAGTAGTCAATGTTTAGTGTGTGCTGGTTAAGCCTAGTTAGATAAAACATCCCATAATTTGACATGCTACAAAAAAATATTATTTTTTTGTCACTTTATTATGTATGAACCAAGGAACTTTGTATAGAATGGTTCATAATGCATGGCATTTGCTAAAGTTTTTTTAAATGAGGTGGCTAGCTATGTGCACTTAATATTGAGAGAAACTCAATAGTTAAGTATGTTTGATCTAGGCAACCTTCATACTTCACCCCTGTAAGCTCCGCATTGATGTAATTGTTGCTAAATGGTGTTATGGAAGTGGAAGCATAAAATCAGAAGATTAAAATATTGCACCACAAATTAGCTGCAAAGAAATAATACAAAGAATTAAATGAAAAATAAAACAATACATAAGAATCTGATTTACATGGTAAAACCTTGACTAAACATCAAGGAAACATCCATAGGGCAAGGTATCAGTAATTTTATTGCTTGGAGAAACTAATTACAAGCTTCACAACTGCTGCTATCATAATTACTCTTACAATTTTACAAAACTTAACAATTGCTCTTGCAATTTACAATAACATCAAACTTACAATCACTCTTGCAATCTACAATTCAAAAACTACTCTTGCAATCTACAATCCTCAACTCTTACTTTTCCTTCAATGCAACCAAGATATATAATATCCTCAACTCTTACTTTTCCTTCAAGGCAAAAAAGATATATAATATCTTCAAGATAGCAATCATCACTTAACATAGAAAAAACTTGTTTTATTCCTTTAAAGAAATTAGAAATTTCCTTTTTAAAGATAAAATTGCTTTCTTTCTAAAAAACTGAGATATGATTTGTTTTCTTGTTTTTTTCCTTGTTTTATTGTTTTATTGTTGTCACAATCCAACAATCTCCACCTTGGCAACAATTTACTTGATACCTATTCATGCCCACTCACCACCTTTTCTACAAGCCAAGAGAAGCCAAAATCCACCTCAACTTCTCTAATAGTATCTTTAGCCATTCCACACTCATATGACCCAATTTCCATAAACAGGTAGGCTCATCAGATACTACCATTGCTCTATTTAACTTAGTACTCCCTTTTAGCCTGTAAAGGTTTCCAACTTTTGTAGCCTCCATGACAACTAAACTGCCCTTTGACACTTTCAGTACTCCACCTTGACTGGAGAAGTTATAACCATCAAAATCCAAAAATCCTAGAGAAACTAAATTCTTTTTCAGTTCTAGTACATGTCTTACTTCTGTTAACATCTTTACAACACCATCAAACATTTTAATTTTAATGCTTCCCATCCCAACAGTCTTACAAGAAGTATTATTTCCCATAAGAACAACACCATCAATAGGTTGGTAAGTAGAAAACCAACTCCTATGTGGACACATGTGATTAGAAGCACCATAATCAAACAACCATCCCTCATGATTTTGTAAGATATCACAAACAGACAAAACTTCATCTGAAACCATACTTGAACTTGTCTCAACAAAATTTGTTTCATTTTTGGATTCATTATTATCTTCTTTCCACTTCCAATAATATTTCTTGAGATGTCCTAATTTACTGCAATACCAACATCTTCCTCTACCCTTTTTTCCTTTTTCTATGGATTTTCATCTAGCCACCATTGCTTCTGGCATGGAGATTTGTACACCCATACTAGTTAATTAACAAATAAGAGTATTGAAATCATTTAAATGATCGACAATTTTTATACCTTCCCTCATTCACAAACTATACAATTGCCTCTTCAAGTACATTTGATTCGTCAAGGATTTCGTTATGTAAAGACTCTCTGTTTGCTCCATATGCCTATTGTTGTTACCTCTCCAACAATATTGAAAAGAATCTCATTTTCCAAACACAACCGAATTGTGCTAAGAGCTCTCATATCCAGATCTTCCTAGTCTTCATTAGGCATATCCGTAGGGTTTCTTTGACTTTCCTACCAATGTCTCAGTAACTCGGGTGTACCAACAAATTGCTATATCTTGGCTTCCATAGCTCGTGCTATTCTTTCCACAACATCCACTTGAACCTCGGGTAACGTAGCCCTTGCCATTTGATGCGTTTCGCAAAACCAACACCAAATCGTGTAATACAAGGCCGCTGCAAAAACAACGCTATACTGATACCAATTTGTTATGGAAGTGGAAGACAAACCTCAAAGAGGAAATATTGTAGCACAAATTAGTTGCAAAGAAATAATACAAAGAATTAAAAAAAAAAAAAACAACACATAAGAAGCTGATTTGTGTGGTAAAACCTTGACAAAACATCAAGGAAACATCCACGGGGCAAGGTATTGGTAATTTTATTGCTCGGAGAAAACAATTACAAGCTTCACAGCTACTGCTATCACAATTGCTCTTGCAATTTTACAAATCTCAACAATTTCTCTTGCAATTTACAATAACATCAAACTTACAATCACTCTTGCAATCTACAATCCTCAACTCCTACTTTGCCTTCAAGGCAACCAAGATATATAATATCCTCAACTCTTACTTTTCCTTCAAGGCAACCAAGATATATAATATCCTCAACTGTTACTTTGCCTTCAAGGCAACCAAGATATATAATATCTTCAAGATAACAATCATCACTTAACATAGAAAAAACTTGTTTTATTCCTTTAAAGAAATTAGAAATTTCCTTTTAAAAGATAAAACTGTTTTCTTTCTAAAAAACTAAGATATGATTTGTTTTCTTGTTTTTTTCCTTGTTTTATTGTTTTATTGTTGTCGCAATCCAACAAATGGATCATTCATTCTAATGAAAAATAGATTCTTATAAACAATTAGTGATGAAATATAAATGAATGAATTTGACTAAAAAACTATATAATTGAATTATGATAAAATTAAGAACACCAATATTAATTGTTAGAATTATAATATAATTAGTTTAGTTTTGTTATTGTCCATTAAGACGCTTGAATAATGTTGAAGTAGTGAAGAAAACTCAGTTGATATGAGGGAACACAATAGATTCTAGAACTGAATATAATTTTAAATAAAAAAATGAGTAAAGGCACTTTCACAGGTATCGTAGTGTGAATTAGTTTTCATGTGCAAACAAGAATTATGAGAGCACAATACCCTTAAAGTATTTAGTAACTAAGAAAATAAATATGAAGCGGGTTTAAAAGGTAGTGGAAGTTTAAACAAAACTAACATTGTGTTTAGGAGAACATTCTTCAAATTAATCATCAATAACATAGAATAATGGAAAGATGATGTTGTGTTGAGGATAACATTCTCTAAGTTAATCGTCATTAACGGTTTCAAGCCAAATTCACCGTCAACAATTCATCGCCATGATAAATTCATCTTGTGGAAAATTCACCGTTAATAATATGATATGAATTGATGGCGATGAATTATTCATGGTGAATTTTCCTAGAACCATATAGATTAATTGAGAAGTATCTCAGTGTAAAGCAGAGCGGATTAAAGGAGAGTGTGTTACAAACGCCCCCAATATTTGTTACTGGTCCAAACAGTTCGGGACAAGGACGTTCCCACTACTACTACAACTTGTCTATTAAGACAGGCATTCGCTTAGTGCTGCCAACCTACATCCAATTCTTACCATTCCAATTATAAGAATACTATATTTAATATTAGGCTTGCTTATTAAGATACGAAATGAATGAAAATCTTCGGAGAAAACTCCATATTATATCAAAAAAGGACGAAAGGCACTTCCAGAACTTCAGTGGAATATTAAAGATCGCATTGCCCTTAGAGTACTGAACAATCAAACAAGAGAAAACGAATGAGATTTCATAGGAGTGGAAGTTTAAGGAAAAGGGTAGCATTGTCAGTACGCATTAGTGTGGATCTGGACTGGTGACTTTGTGCCAAGGAAAATATTTTTTAAATTAATCATCATCAACATAGATTAAGGAAGGAGATATCTATACATTAAATATCAAAAGCCGAGGTAAGACGAGCAGAGTGGATAAAACTTAAAGGACATATGTGCAAACAGGCATCGAAGATTCGAGGTGGTACAAACCGTTGGGGACAAGGACGTTCCCACTACAAATTTAATGTTGTATAAGAAGAAAGATTTTGGCTGAGTGCTGCTGACTCTACATACACCGTGGTTACCAACCAATAATTTAATTTCCATAATAAAACGAGAATTGCTGGGCCCGCGCCCTCTCCGTATGAATAGAGGAGAGAGGATGGTAAAGCCAAGCAGCAGACAACTTCAAGTTAGAAAAAAAAACATGGCTTATCGTGGGATTTATCTTTTCATTGCCTTGGCATTTTCCATTGTTCTCCTCAATGTTTCGTACTGCACATGTGTGACCGTCAAATTTTCGACAAAATATGACAGTCTGACCAGGAAGGAAAGAGACACTGTTTACGGTGTTATGAAAGCGATGGTGGATAATGCGGAGCGGGATATTCAGGTGGATAGAGAATATTATGCGGGTCGCTTATTCACCAAGTACCTGAACCTGAACCTGAACATTGGAATTGAGGAACAAAAATACGATCATTTGGAAGACGGAGAGTGCTTGCTCGTCTGTGACTAACTGTGCTGGAGCTTCATCTTTGGCCGTGAAGGATGGAGTTATAAAACTCTACGCAAGCCTGGATGACCACCTAAGTATTTACTGGCCTACTAAAGTCTCCACTTAGTATTTACTGGGCTACAGTGATCAAGCACTCTCCTCTAACAAGGCTTTCCCTTATCTAAATAAACAAATGTCTGTGTTTACCATGTAATATTGTATGTTTATGAAGTAATATCGGTAGTATTCTCTTGCTTAATATCTCGCCTTACCCTACTTTTCTTTTCTTTTTTTTCCTATTAACATATATACTACAACGCAAATTTATCTTTAATGAATATTCTAAAACATGGATTTGTCGTTAAAAAATATCTAAAACATAAATTTAGTTTTCCTCAAGCAATTTATAGTTCAGACTTTAGAAGGAAATCGTTCAAAGAAGAATTAATACCATCATCGTTCAAAGAAAGAATTGATACCATCCATGCTTATTTCTGAAAATATTCAAAACAATATGATATTTGATTTAGATCTGATTATTGCCACAAATCACTCCACTTAAAAAGTAGTCAACACCATCATTACAGATACTCGTTTTATTCTAGAGCATAAGAAACTAATATAGTCTTCCCCAAGGAAACTAGTTAAATGTATAATAGATTTCTACACGTGGGTTGATAAAGTTAATGGAGATGATGTTCATTCTCTTTTGATCAATTTAGATAACTTTCTTCTAATGAACTAAAAGTGAGTAGTTGGTCTAGTATTTTTTTACAAGGGAACCTTTATTCATTAGAATTTCATAACGTGTCATATGGTTAAGCTCTTTGCAGTTTATATGAGTTTACTTAATTATTTTTAAGGAAAGAATGGTTGATCTTGTAACATATTTAGAAGATTCTAAAAAATTATCGTATCTAATAATTTAATATAATTTATAAATCCTATTGCAAGATTATATATGGTATTATCATATATGATTTTCAATATTTATTTAATTTATAAGAGAAAATGGAAGGTAATAAAAATCTTCTTTAGGTTGGAATAATGGTCATTTCTTTTCTAAAATTATTTATTATGATTTGATATCAATGATATTTTTAGTGGCCTATATTCATCAATTGACTAATAGTTAAAATTTGGGAAATTGACTAATAGTTTGAACTATAACATGACTTGAATGATCACATTTTTATAAAAAAATATTATTTTCTTATTTAAATCACCACAAAAAAGTTATTATGACACTGTATGAGACAATGAAAGACTTTATGATTTGTTAAATTTTTATAAGTAATGAAAACTCCATACTAAATTTTTAGTTTAAATCTATTTGTTTAGCATTGTCTATTTCTATGTTAGACTATATTTTTTCATTGTTTCTTAAAATCATTCTTTACAATTTACATGTTCAATTATACTTTATCCACTTTCTTCTAAATAATTTTTATTTATATTTTTCATAATCACAATTATATTCAATAAAAATACATATTTATTAATCACGTAGTCTTTATTTTTCATATATTTGTTTATAAACATATGAGAAAAAATATCTTGTAAAGTTTTTAGTTTTCTTATTTTATACAATTTTAGATTTCAATAAAGATAGCCTCACCATATTGAGGAGGAGTTTTTGTCCCAATAAATATTGAAGATTCAGAGCTAAAAATCTCATTACCAATACACTACTATCTTTGGATCAATTCTTATTTTGAATAGCATGAAAACCATGTCTTATTGAATTGTTTTTCTATTTTTTTTTAGAATATTGCTAATTTTTCATCTCTTTTTATTTTTTACATTCTTATTAATTGCATTACATTTTGAAATTGAAATGTTACTTTTTAAAAAAAATTGTTTATAAAGTTTTTTTTGCATGCTTTTAAATAGCTCTCCAAGTTTTATTATAATAATGATCTCATACATTTATTTCAATTTTAATAAAAACAATTTCATTTTCACTCCTTGTATAAATGTGATATATTTAAGTACGTTAATGGTTAAAATTTTGTATATGTATATTAGATGTTCTCTACATTTATGTTTTTTATTAAAAAAGTAGGGTTAAAGGGACATGACCCATACAACAACGTGAAGTAAGCCTCACAACCAATAGAATGAAATAATAGGTTAGATAGTATAGAAAAATTAGCATAGTCAAAATAGGCTTCATGGCCAATAGGTCACCCACAAAGCTACAAAACAACAACGAGCAACAACAACCACCCCAAGGGCGGATAGAACTACTTGAACTTCAAACCATTTATATCTAGGTTTTAAAAGAACCTAAAACCCAGACCATTAGCAAGATAGACCATAGGTCAACAGAATAGGCGAACAAGCCATCCACCAAGCAATAATACTACCACCTTCCACAAAAACCACCCCAAGGGTGGATAGACAACCTTACCTTCAAACCAATACATGTAGGTTTTAATAGGGCCTGAACCCTAATCAAACCATTACAAGAAGGTTTTAATGAGACCTAAAAACTAAACCACCAACAAGAAAAGATAGGCCGCATGGCTAACCAAACATACCACACACACAATTGTAAAATAACAAACTTCAACAACAACCACCCAATAGGTGGACAAAGCAATCCATACTTCAAACCTATACCTGCTAGTTTAGATGGGACTTGTATCCCAAACCACCAATACATAAACACAATCATAAAATCTAATCCCATCAACACTTCATGAAGCAGCCATCCAACAACAATCCTTTCACTCATAGAACCAATCTCTAAGTCAACAAAAATAATGATGTTGATGGAATAGAAAATCCATGCCACCTAGCTTGCCTCTCCGCATCTATAGGAGAGGTCACTAAAAGAACACTATCCATTACAACATAGATTCTCTAGCATACCAAAACTCTACCTCAATAGTAGTGGCCTCCACCTAAAAAGAAGCTGCAAGAGAGAAAACCAGTTGAAGAAGATGACCAACCCACCACGCCCTCAAAACCCTTGTCCACCTCAATAGGATAGGTCTCTGCCTCAAAATGAGAGGTCTCCACCTCAATAGGAGACACTATTTGTAGAGCCATAAAGATTACACACTCTAGAAGAGAGAAAAATCTTAGCAACCATGGGAAACATGTGCACTTGGGCCATCAAAATGAACTTTAAGCATAGGTCCACCAAAAAAAATGTGTGAAGCTTGGGAGACTGAAGAATCCTCGGAGATCAACCGTAAACTAGCCATAGAAGGAGTAAGCGGACCTGACAAATTTATGTTATCCAAAAAAATCATTGCCTTAGACAAAGAAGCCCGAAATATCTCAAAACACCAAGCCTTTAAGGCCATAAAAGCAGAACAACCAACATAATAACGACAAAGAAAATAACCTTTGAGCACACTAAGCTTGGTGGTGCCATAGCAAGAAGCAAGCCACATCAAAATAGGGTAGGGCCTATTCCACCGCCAGGGGAACTTTCTCAAGCAGCCCACTATCACCACATAGACTATTACAGTAACCACACCTGAGACGACAACAAAAACAGGGCACCACCAGCAAATCCCGAGCACCAAAGGGAATAAACCCAACTCAAGTAGAGAAGCACAAAACCCCATACATCCACAAACCACAAATTTACCAATGTCTCCAACATAGATTTCGAGAACATGAAAGAGGGGTTGTAGATCCAACGAGGGGCTTAGCCACCCAACACTAGAAAATAGCAGGCCAAGGGAAAAAGTAGAAGAGGTGAACCCAACAGCAGAAAGAAAGCCTAAGTTGAGAAAAAAATTAGATCCAAAGTCGAAAAACCAACCAATAAACTAACCACATACTCTAGGGCCAAAGCATAGACTCGCTCTAGATGCAAAAAAATGCATAAAAAGAGATTGACATGGGAGGCCATAGCAAATCCAAGAACTAGAAACCTACATAGCAACCACGACCTCACCTGGATCAACTCCCCTCTTGATAGGACCAAAGTCAAAATTGAAAAGAAGAATGATAGCAATAGGGCACAAGGGAGACAAAAGCAACAAGTTTCCCACCACACAACAAAGTTAAAAACAAGGCAAAAAAATGCAGAAGATAGAGAAAACCAGGGCAAAAACGCAGAAATGAGCAGGCGCAACCAGGCAAAAAAAAACGAAAAGAACATTGAGAAGAAAAAAAAACAAGGCAAAAAAATGCAGAAGATAGAGAAAACACCGTCAGCAAGGAAAACTCCAAACTGACCACACTGCAACCCTTGAAAGGTACCCAAGGGAGGCCACACATCAAGAGACTCTATAGGTCAACAAGCAGACTCAACACCATGACAAGAGACCAGATATCTACAGGACAAACCACAGAAGCAATCGACACCCCTATAAGGAAAACAAACTTCTAGGAGAAAGAAAAACATGAATCTACCAGAGCAGGATGAAGCAACCAGATCTCAAACAGTCAGAAAACATCATCATCGTCCTCAGAATCAAAACCGCCATCCCCGGCTTCACCAGAGGAATTCAAAATTCTTGCCCACTTTCCTGCCTCACATTATTAAACTATATTGTATTGTTTTTAGCATAATTTATTTTAACAACCATATATCAACATTCCTTTAACATACTAGTTTTGATTTCCTCATTGAATTCATTTGAAGGCTTACCTTGGCTCATTTCCATAATCACCATTTTAGATTTTCCTCTTCTACACCCCCATCTTTCATAGAAATTTCTTCAATGTTCTCGTTTTTAATATTTACCACTTTCACAATCACCAAATTAAGAACGTCAATATTAT
>VDFB02321664.1:0-104942 GCA_007258455.2 Sequoia sempervirens
ATCAACTATGCCTCAAACACCATGAGCCTTTCATCATTCAAATGAATTGTCATCAAGTCAAAAAAATATTGAGAGCAAGCAAATTTTCACAACACATCATAGGCCACTACCTCCACTACAAAAATAAAATTTAAGGATTTTAAGGAAAAACCAAGAAAGGAAGGATTTATTTACTTATTAGCCCTCTCATACATCTTATTCATTTTAAAATCACATGTTAAACAATTGAAACATTTAAAGTGTGTTATATTAATGAGTAGATAGTAAATAAAAATTGGTATCAAATAATGCCAGTAAAACAAAACAAAAAACTCCACGCTATGAGCCCTCAAGTTATGTAAGCTAACTGAACTTGATCTTGGGGGAAACTTTATGGTTAAGCATGCACTTGAGTTATAGTACTAGGATGGGTGACCTCTCAAGAAGTATTGATGTTTCACCCATGTGAGCATCACCTAGATTCACAATAAGTGCTAAGTGGACTATTCAATCTTGTAAGAGATGGGTTCATGTGAACTACTACTCATGAAATATGGGTCAATGAATTTGACACAAAAACTATGAATTTAATCCTAATATTAATATTATAATTACTAGCGTTGATCAAATCATAGGGTGAATAAAATATGTATGATATCTAAGTTTTATCCTTATTAAGGTTATGATGGTCAACAAATTTGTAGATACGAGGATGTTTTGATCCAATCAAGCATAAGAAGACCACATACATGAAGAGCACTAGTATGTTCTATCTAAAGGAATTTGAATGATGAATATCATATAGTTTTTACCAAGAGCACATGAGGGAGTTTTTTTCAAAGAAGACTTAAATAATTGGGATTTATAGGAGCATGTAAAACAATACAACTAGATTGTAGTGTGATTATCTTTTTGTGGCAATGTTTTTATTATAACCATTAGTTTATCCCACTTATGTGTAAAAATTAGGGAGGAACCCTTGTAACATCCCGTGATATACTTTTTAACCCATGGTAGCCATTGTAGAATGTCTTGAATGCCATAAATGTTGTAGCTAGTGGAGTTGTATCACAACAAAAGTTGTAAAAGCAATTACATATAAATCACAAGATTTTCACAAATAGAGGGAGATTTTTTTCCATATCTTGAGCATAACCTTTTGTGGACCAAAATCGCTCTAATAAGAGAGGTGTGATTCATATCATATCTATGAAAAGATTTTATCCTAATGGAAATTTACTTTAGCAAATTTCAAGACCAAAAATTGTACTTTTGTAGCATCAAAAGCTTAATATTTTTACATAGTCCCTCTCAAAAGTTTTTACAATTTTTAAAAAATAGTGTCATGTTTTGAGTCCACATGAAAAGGTTATGACTTCCAAAAGAAGGGGGGAAAAATTAGAAAGTGGCAATTTCATAATTGCTTGTACTTAAAAGGAGTGGTTTCATCTTGATAGAAGAAAACAATAGACTTTGAAGCATTTTAGCAACCATGTATATTCAATTTTCGTGGAGAAAAATTGAACACACATTAGGATTCTTCCAGTACCTTATAAGAAAGAATTAGGAGCCCAAAGTAGAGGGGGAGGAGGACAATTGAAGTGTTGTGTTTCTTAAAAGTAGAAAGTTGTAGTATAGTACTTGGTAAGTAGGAGGTATTTTTTGTATTGTATCAAATTATGATGTTTTAAGCAACACTTAGATATAATGGTTGTTAAGTGGACAATTCATGCTCATGTGAGATGGGTTCATGTGAAACACTACTCGTGAAATATAGGTCAATGAGTTTGACTCAAAAACTATGTAATAGAATTTTGATAAAACATCATAAATCTAATACTTGTCTATTTTGAGCAGTACTCTCTAGTAGAGAGCAATTGCCTCTATTGACTAGGTTTTTCACTCCTCATGATGTTTTTCTAGGATAAATTATGTGTCAAGTATTGTATCTTTACATTTTAATACTTCATTTCTTAGTATTAAACACTTTAATTCTTCCTATTATTAACTCTTATTTAGAAGTTCAAATAAAATGATGGTCACATTGTTTAATTTCCTAATGTCTAACTAACTTTGATAGAAATTATGAACAAATAAATAAAAGACAAAATACTTCATCCCCAATAAACACTTAATAATTAATTATAAATAAAAAATAAAAAATATATATATATTAAATAAAAAGCTAACTCTCCTCTCAAATCACAACTTAAATATTCTCCACCAAACACGAAAATTTTACTTTAAGAATAAAACATTATCATATAACTTTATTCCTTTTAATTATTTATTAAAAAATATTGAATAAATACCCTTTAAGTTATTCCTTAAACAATCTTTAATAGACAACTTTTTACTTAAACAAGAATAATAACATTATCATATAATTTTAATTTTTTAATAAATCGTCTTACATAATTTTTTTTTAAATAAATATTAAGCAAACAGCTAACTCCCCTCAAAATGCACACGGCTTTTCCTTATAATAAAAAAATATTTTAAAAGGTAAAGTTGCTCGGCCTTATGCGATATAATTTATTCCTTAGAGACATTAAGGAAAGTATCCAAAACCTTTTGCTTTCAATGATAAGTGATGTATGGAATGGAATCCCCCTGTACCTTATAGAAATTCTTGAATAGATTTGACACGACATTCTTCCATAAAGCATTCTACAACATTGCTTGTATTTTGTGAGGGGTATAAAATTCCTTCACAAAGTATGGGAATATGAATAAAGAGGGACCTCCCCAATGATCGTTATATATATATATATATATATATATATATATATATATATTATATTAGAATATTTTGTGAGATTGAAGTAGAATAACAAATTATGAAGTGTAATTTAAAATATTATTTAAAAAATATTATATTAGAATTTTAATTATATTTATATTTATAAGATGAATGATATGTGTATGATAATGTTCATTTAATTTTAGAGTATTATTGATGTTAGTCAAATTTAAGAGAATATAGGTAGATGTCAATTCTAGAGTGTGATATAGGATTATTTCCTTCTTATTCTAGAAGGTAATTCTTGTGACGGATAGTGTATTATTACTAGTATTTTTTTATTGAGTAAATATGATCTAGGGGACCATTCCCTTTAATTAAAATATTTAACAAAATTTACATATATTTCTAACAAGATTAAGTGAAATTTTAAACCAGTCTAATCCATTTTACAAGGTTTTACCGACAAAATACCCTTGAAAGACTTATTGTTCATTTTTTTTTAATTTTTAAGGCGGGGGGCCTAGCTCGATTGGTTAAAGCATCTTGTTGTAGGCAAGAGGTCATGATTGTTGTCTAAATAAATGTCGTGTACCTAATTAATTCACTCACTAGGGAATTAGGGGACATATTCACATGTTAAGTTTTCTTAGGATTATAAGATTCCTTCTAGAAGTCTTAGTTGTCATATCTAGACTTTATCTTATCCTAGGTAGTTGAGTTAGTTGTCTTATGTTATAACATGATCTTGTCTAATCATATCTCTCACCTTGCCTTTATAAGCAAGGCCTCTCATGTATATTTATATTCAACCATATTCAACCATATTCAATCTTGCATTGTTGAAGCAAATATTCTTGCCATTTTCTCTCTTGTGGAAGATATTTTGGTCGGGCAACTGTTCCTAGGGGTGTTGAGGAGTCACCATTAACTCCTACATGGTATCAAAGCTCTAATGTTGTAGATTCCGTCCTAGATCTCAGGGCTGAGTGTTGACTTGAAGATTTTGTTGGGTGCATTTTGGGGTTTAAACGACCTCATGGTTGAATCCAAGACATCAAATAAAGTTGGAATTGCCTTTTGTTTCATCAAATTTGGTTATGCTTTGGTTGATCTATGAGGTTTTCAATTTAAAGATTTCAATTGTAAGATCTAGAGGTAGCTGAAATCACAGAGCATTTTGAGCCCAAATCAACCTTGCCATCGTGATTAGAAGGCCCGAGAGACAAATTTCGATATAAAATTTGACTATATTTGGTAAAGTTGTTTTTGTGGCATTTTTTTTGCCTAGGCAAGCCGTACGACCCCCCAGGTGGTTGAATTTTTAATTTTCACAAAAAAAAATTATTAAAAAATATTCCGCAGGTTTTTTATTTGGCAAAAATTTAAAGGATTTTGGGCATTTATATTGACGGGTTTCTAAAAATCTTGGGGCTAGAAATATTCCCTGCGCAAAATATTCTACATAATTTGGTCGAGGTTTTTATTTGCATGGTATGAAGTATTTAATTAAACCATAGGTTTTTATAATAAAAACTTTGGTTTTTTTAAGTCTAGATTAAAATCTTTCATTGTTAAAGCAAGTATTCTTGTCATTCTAAAGTCTTTAGTTTTGATAATTTCCTTCTTCAAAATGAGGGCTAGGAAAGTAGAATTAAGGGATTTCAAAATATATTTGGAGTCCTTAGATTCCTAAGTAATTTCCCATAGCTCATCCCCCATAAGGTCTCATTACCTTTAGGAAAAGAAGACATGAAGCTCATATGTCCCAAGAGCCCTATCTCTAACCATGTGAAAGAGAGCCACCTAGACTTCCTCTATAGAAATTATAAGCCTTGTATTCTCCATTTGATTGATCAAAGAAAGAATCCAATTAATAAAACATGCATTCTTGTCAAAACTATCTTGATTATTCACTAAAAGAATATTCTCCTAGAAAGTTACCAAGGAGGACTTGAGGGTTTGAGGATCTGCATTAATTTCTTCATCTTCCAACTAAAGCTTAGAGATGTGATTTCTTTTTCTTTGGATTTTACAAGCTATGTGAAAAAACTTAGTATTATTATCTCCTTACTAGAGCCATTTGTTTCTATAATTCTTATTTTGATAGATCTCCTCTTGTTTTTTAAATACCATCAAGCCTAGAAGAGACCTCAATTTCTTCTTCAAATAGAGAATCCAAATTATTGTTATCCAAGAGGAAAGACTAGATCTCAATTATTTTGCTCTCCATAGTATCTTTTTCTTTAAAAAAATATTGAATCCTTGTCAATTTCATTCTTTTATTCTAAGATGAAGATATTTCATCTTTTTGTTGGCAGTGGTTATCATTGATGTCAACACTTGGTGAGTTTGTTGTCATTGATACTTGAGGAGATTGTTGTGATGTCAACACTTGGTGATATTGTTGCATTGGTTGGCATTGGTTGTCTTTGATGTCAACTCTTGGTGAGTCTATTGGCATTGTTTGTCAACGCTTTGGAGATTGTTGCTCATGTTTGTGAGATTGTTTTTTGACATTGATTATTGGCATTGGTTGTCAATGTTGTCAAAACTTGGTTGCACAATTGTATATTGTTGATACTCTATAATGATAAGTTCATGGTTGGATATCATGCCTTGTTTGATGTCAAGTAAAGGTATATTGAGTATGGCAAGTTGTTGAAGGTTTTTTTCCTAGGAAGTTATGTTGAAGGTTGTTTGGGAGAATGCTCCAAATTCATCCATTGTTGAAGATATGGTCTTACAGTTTGGGATTCAATGCTTGTGATTTGTGGATGTTGCACTCCTATATTTTTAGGTCACTTGTGTTGTCGAGGAGGTTTCTGCTAATTACAGATGGTTGGTAGTGTTGTTGGTTGTCTGGATTGGTCCAAAAATTCTTTGTATTGACATGTCTCTGCTCTTGCGGATTGGTGGATGTTCTCTCAATGTTTGTGCAGTGTCTCAATTCAATTTTCATGTGTTGAAGTGGTTTGTAAGTTATTCTATTAATGTTATATCTCATGGTTGTATATTTTGTGCTTTTGGGATGAAGTGTTCTACTCCTTTTTTATTTGTGGTAGTTTTTGGTGGCATGATAGTGTAAAATAAGTATCTGGAAGTGTTGCTTGATTTTCATGGAACATTTTTTTGTGATTTGCACATCAGTGGTTGATCTCTTTGGTGTTGCATTATGCTTTGAGTTGGTTCTTTATGTTATTTGTGGTTTTATGGCCGATGGGGCTTGTTATCTTGCTTGCGCTATGTGATTGAGGGTTTGTGCCAGCATATGAAGTTGTGTTAAGATGTATATGGGTCATGACCCATCTTGTTGAGGACCGCACTAAGAAAATTCAATTAGAAGTATGTTTTTGGGCCAACTAGTTATGTGTTGTAACACATTTCCTTGTTGTCGACTTGAGTTGGTGTGCGCCTGCATGTGTGATGTTTGGGATCACTTAGGAAGATGTAATAAGATTTTTTTTGGTCCTCTTTATCCCCTAGATAGAACTGCACTATGTTCTTGTGGCCGACTTGTTGAGATTATTGTTTATCTACTTTATGGCCGACCTAATTGATGTTTTGTGATCTTGTAGTGCATATAAATGAAAGATCAAATCAATTGCAAAGTGTGTGAGTGTGGATTGTATTGAATATCTCGCAGAAGAAGTGTGAACTTGTGTGTGGAAGATAGATCAGATGTGCTTTAACACCCCAGTCAACAAAGCGTATTGTTGACATATGTTGTAAATTCTAAATCTCCATGTACCCTACTCTGAGATAGTGAATCTCATCAGGTCCTTGTATCTTTCCCTGGATTTGTGTGCTTCATTTTGAAAGTCCTTTGTATCTTTCCCTAAGGTTGTGTGCCTTAGTTTTCAAGTCTTTTGGCAGTGAGCCTTATTGTAACTTTTGTAAAGCAATGAACTTCATATATTGTGATTTAACTCTCACCATGGTTTTTCCCTCATTGGGTTTTCCATGTAAATCTAGTTTTATATTGTGCATGTGTGTTCCTTGTTTCATCTTTCATTGTTGTTGGTTTGGTTAAGGGTTGAATTGTTGTATCTTTCATTGCTAAGGGTTTCTGACATTGTTAAGGAACTAAATTGCTATATCTTTCTTTGTTGTTGATTTGTTTGAGGGTTTTTGATCTGGTAAAGAAGTTTGAGTTTGCTCAACGGTTTATGTTTTGAAAAGAATGATTCAGCTCACTCCTTTCAATCTTTGGTGTGTTCAACACTTTTTACTTAATACATACATTATCATACTATAAAACTCATGCTAATTTTTCTAATAGGAAGAAAGAACCTAACAAAAAATAGGAGCAATTTATAACATTTTCTCCAATTTAGATGGAGTGTGTTTAGGGAAATAATTAGGGTTAATAGTCAAGGGGGTTAGCTAAGGAAATTTTTAAATAAAATTATTATTTAGACAAGAGGTAGAAGCCAAGAAATGATCAACCCTAGCTAAGATCAAATTGTTTCCCTTTCTTCTATCAGTCCAAATGAACGACTTGTTTCAGGAAAAACAACCCAAAGGGAAGAATATCTATAGAGAGAAGGGGATCCTTTATTATTAGGTAGAGAAGGATCTTTGACTTTATTTTAAAAATATTCAAGTGTAACATTGAAATCACTAACCACTATCCAGTTAGCTTCTTCATTTTCTTTAAACCATTCTTTGATTTGTCTCTAATAGTGAATATTTTCCTAGATTGTCAAGGACCATAAACATTAATAAGAGAAAAACATAGCTTAGATACAAGAACACTAACCATACTAGCTAACCATCAATCCATAGAGAGACTTTCTTACAATTTAATTTCCTATCTATTCTAGATGGTTTCCAAATCATTAGTCATACCTCTCACTTCTCTATGCATAATCCCTCACTTGTCTTGAAAGAGATATGTATTTGGACTTGTTAGTTAGAGTTGATTTTAGTTTCTTGTATCATGAAAATATCCACATTGAATTTATCTAAGAATGTTTAGGGCATCCTTTGCTTGGAGGGGGAGTTCAATTCCCTAGTATTTCATAAAACAACCTTCATTAGGTAAAGCATAATTTTCTTTGTGCTCACCAAGAAATTCTCTAGTTGAGATTGACTCATAATTAGTATATCAATCAAAGTTGTAGATTATAAAGTGGTATACGTATTTGGTCTTCTAACCAATTGCATGTCCAAAATTCCCTTTTATTTTTTTAACTCTTCTATGAGTTGTAACCTTGTTTGAACCCTCTATTTCTTAAGTAGAACCATCTTGATGATTTGAAGGGATGCAGTTTTTCTTGTATCTTGAAATTAAATTTAGGAGGAATAATATTATTATCCTTGATTTTCTTCACTAAATGATCGACCCATTTTTTGCTTCATCTACTAGCTTATCAAGATATCCTTTAAACTTGTAAGCTTTTAATAAATCTTCATGACTCAAATTCACTTTCTTAGAATTGAGTCTCTTTAACAATTCACATGCTATATTGTGAATATTTTTCCCAAGCTACAACCTTTTTATTCTCTTTGTTTGGGAACTTGTTTATAGTCATATGCTTCTTTTTAGGTTTGATAAAACCCTCTTAATATTTCTAAAATATTCTTGATTCTTCTATTTTTATTCATCCCCCATGAAGATCAGGGAATTCTTTCATAAGATGTCCATATTAATGGTATCCTCAACATTTGAATGATAGAATTTCATAATATTGGGCTTGAATCCATTATACTTTACTAGATTTTAAAATAGTACTTTTTGGAAGCGGAACATAAGGATCAAGTTCAACACATATTATGACATAAATAGAATACATTTACCATGGAAAGGTCAAGAGATATCAATAGTTGATCCCAAAGATTTGGTAGTTGATGCAAAAACATGCTAGGACCAAAACTCCTAAGGGAGAGCATACATGCGGGTCTAAATTGGAGCTACATAAGGCATTTCCTCACATGACAATGCTTCATGAAGAGGCCAACGTTTTTTGCAGAAATAGAGATTTCCCCCAAAAACATCTCTATATGATTCATTAGCAAATGTGGCTATCCTATAGCATATGCTTATAATTTAACGTCTTCTTTAGGTTTCTAGTTCTTATGAGCCCAAAGATACACTTCTTCTAGAGGCCTAATTACATGGAAAGGAATTTACTAATTAGGCTCTTCCATATAAAGAAGCCATGCTCTTTTGAAATTCATGGAGATGAATATTGAGGGTTGGGAAGTCCTTCAAAGCTAGCATGCATTGATTTAGTATTTCTAGGTTGCTTGATCTTACATTAATTACCTACTACTATCAATGCATCAATCTCCTTGTTGTGAGACAAGGTCCAAAGCTTGTGAAAACATTTCTAAAGGAACAAAATGGGGGTAGATTCCCCCTACTCAAATCCATAAAGGGTAAACTAAAAGAAGGGAGATGAGAACATTAAGAACATTAAAGAGATAAAGCATAAGCATAAAATAAAAAAACCCTAGTAGAGCTCCTTTTTTCCCTATAAGATGTAAGTTAACAATTCTTCTAGTTTAAAAAATAAAAGCTTGTAATTGGTTAAACATGCTTCTAATAATATCCATTTTTGTGGGATTAGTGGAGAAAATTCCACCACTAAGAGAAGAAAAGAAATATTATGGCAACTACTAGCTTGTGGCTAGGTAAAACTAAACTTTGATAAAGCTTTGCATGGTAACCTAAGAGAATCTAGTGTGGTTTGCATAATAAGAAAATTAAATTTAAATTTCATAGCTCTTGCATCATTGAAGAGTGAAGGAGTGAACAACGAGGATAAAGCTCAAACATTAGTGTTTGGTCTCCAATCTTGCCATCAACATGGCTTGAGAAATGTAAAAATTGAAAGTGATTAAATGAATCTAGTGAATCTCGTGAATCTAGTTTGAAATGACATGCTAAGAGATGAAAAATCAATAATATCTTGTTACAGTCTTGGTCGTATATCACCTCATTTAATTTCTTCGTGATTTAACACACCTACATGGAAGCAAATACCGTGACAAATTACATAGCTAACTTTTCCTTTGGAATGATGAAAAATAAGAAATTTAATTTGATTATTGAGGATTAGAAAGATCTAAGATCACATGATAATATCAATTATTAGCATGTCACCACCCATTATGAAACTTACTTAACAAAGATGGAGCATATACCGAAGTCATTTCCAGGCTTGAAATATCTCAAATGTTAATTTTAGGTCATTTTCGCTTGAGCCTATAGGTAATGTGGTGTAATGACACTTTTCTTTTCATAATGAGGATGCAAGGTGTGTGGGGTTTAACCTTGTGGCAAGTTGATTTCCATTTTCATTTTTTTGCTCACACTTGCCACTAGTAAAATGGATACAAGTGTTATGCCTAACAATAAAGGACACCAAATGACCTTCCTAGGCACTATTTTAGAACTAAGATTAAAAAAGGTCTTCAAAACCAAATATGGTCTACTCCTATATGTAATGCATTGGATGTTGGGTGAGGAACTCTTGGACTCGAAGCATCAATACAAAGTGAATATTGACATCTCCTTAATGCTCATGGTAGTCTTGTTGGATTTATGTGAGGAGATTGCCACGGTATGAGTGTTAGTGAAGGCACTAGTTAAGAAGCAAATGTTAGGTGGCCTAAATGATGCTTTTTCTATTGCTTCTCTCATCCTCAATTTCCTTGTGGTCAATGGTGCTACCTCGGCTTTTGGTTCTTTAGATGCATTTTGGAAGTTGTTCATCCTCATAGGTAACCTAGCACTGGAGGCCCAGAGGTATTACAAGATTTGAAAAAGGATTAATTTTGTTTGCTTATTGATAGCCCAAATAGGGAGGCAGACTAAGCACTGATAAGAATACTTTAATTGTTTTTATTTGTTGGTAAAACCTTATAAATTTATTAGACTAGTTTGAAATTTTGCTTAATCCAATTAGAAATCTATGTAAATTTTGTTAAATATTTTAATTAAAAGAAATGGTCCCTGGATCATATTTACTCAGTTAAAAAATACTACTAATAATACATTATCCATCACAAGAATTACCCTCTAAAATAGAGACTAATAATCTTATATCATACTATAAAATTGGCATCTACCTATATTCTCTTAAATTTGACTAACATCAATAATACTCTAAAATTAAATAAATATTATTATACACATATCATTCATCTTATAGCTAGCAATTGCACCTTAGTGTGCAATGGGTACGCCGAAGAAGTGTGTAAGGTCAATTATAATAAATTTTAGTCATTTTTTGCATACATTTATGCAGTACATGAGGTCAATTGGTAGGTCATTTAGCAAATGATGTTGTCTATGCAACAAAGGTCTCAATGGAGAAGTGATAGCTTAAAATAAACTAGCATCTACTTAGAAGGATCCAAACGTGATTGAAATAAATCCTCTATCTCGGGAAGATAATTAGGCTCCATTACCAACAGGATCATTTTATGTTTGCAATAACGAGGGTGGGAGAGAAAGGGAGAGGTAGGGATAGAAAGAGTGAGAGATAGAAGGGGGAAGAGTGAGAAAGAGAGGGGTAAGGAGATAGAGATAGAGAGGAAGATAGAGATAGAGATGGAGAAGGAGAAGTTGAAGGACAAGGATATGGAGAGAAGAGGAAGGAGAGATAAAGAGAGAGAGGAGAGAGGGATAGATAGAGATGGAAGAGATAAATATATAGCGAGGGTTAGAGAGGGAGATAGATGGATGTATATAGAGAGGGAGACATGTCTAGAGATAAAAGGGGAGAGAGGAAAATAGAGGTAGAAATGAAGATAGAGCACGAGAGAGGATGAGGGAGACAAATAGATAGAGAGATATAGGTAGAGGGAGAGATAAAGAGATATAGAGGAAGAGGAAGAGGGAGAGATAAAGAGATATAGATGGTGAGATAGAGTGATAGAGAGATAGATATATAAGGAGATATAGAGAGGGGAGGAAGGGGGTGGGAGAAAGAGAGAGAGAGATAAAAATAGAGAGAATTTGAGGTAGGTAAATAGAGATGGAGAGAGTGAGAGAGAAATAGGAGGTGATAGAGAAAGGGAGAAAGAAGTAGGGGGAGATAGAGATATATGAGAAGAGAAAAAGAGAGATAGAGATATATGGGAAGAGAAAGGTAGAGAGAGGTAGAAATAGAGAGATAGATTGGGGGGATAGGGAGGGAGCGAGGGAGGGAGAGATGGGGAGAGATGGAGAGAGGGGGGAGATAGAGAGAGGGAGAGAGAGAAAGGGAGAGAGATAGAGAAGAGGGGGAGAGAGGGAGAGAGAAAGGTCGAGGAGGAAGAGAGAGAAGAGGGGGAGAGGGAAAGAGATAGGTAGGAGAGAAAGAAGAGGGAGGAGGTAGATCTGTTGAGAAATAATATACAGGGAGTAGTCCCCATGACACTTTCTGATCAAATCATTCCTCGCCTACATTGTTCACATCCTCAAGTCCATGAAGCCCAACCGCTTTACTTCACACCACCACTGGTATGCTTCAATGCTTGACCAGGCCGTGCAGTCAGATCCCAGTGCAAATCAGACACACCAGGGTTTCTTGGACTCTCATCCTCCTCTAGATTGTGGTCGAAGTACTCAACATATGGTGTGAAAGCAGGCAAAACTTCAATTCCTCCAATTGCAATAGAAAGATTATTGGAGCTCGATACTACTACAAAGGCTACGAGGATAAGTGGGGCCCTATGAATGAAACCATAGATTATAAATCTCCTAGGGACCGCACCGGCCACGGTACACACACAACATCCAGTATTGTTGGAGCTGCTGTGCCTGTTGTCAGTTTCTTCAATTTTGCCAACGAAATGACCAGAGGGATGGCCCCTGTAGCTAGACTGGCCATTTACAAAGCCTATTGGAAGGAAGGTTGCAACGACCTTGAAACGCTTGTTGCCATGGAAGACACCATTGCTGACGGCGTCGACATTACTTCAATCTCAATTAGCTCAATAGATGGGCCATTTTACAATAACAATAGAGCTATTGGAGCATTTGGGGCCATTGAAAAGGGTGTTTTAGTTTCTGGCTCAGCAGGTAACTATGGACCATTTTCATATACTTTGAATAACATACTGCCATGGATTACTACCGTGGGTGCGAGTAGCATCGACAGATATTTCCCCGCATCTGTTGTTCTAGGCAACCAAGAGATATTGAGAGGCACTTCCACCTACAACGTAGTAGATGATCCAAGGTTGCAATAGCCTCTTCCTTTGGTTTACATATCCACTAACAATAGCTCAGGGCGTTTTCTCCCTAGTAGCATGAATTGCATTGAATAGAATTGCTTCTCAACTGTACAGAGAATATAACATCTTTCCTTCCATTCTTGGGGAACGGTATGTCGGTCTTTTATTAGAAGTTCAACAAAGTGTCTTCTGCATTTTGGGATTTTGGAGTAGTCTCATATATTATAAGTTATATGTAGATCTAAAAACAGATTGTCCGATATTGTGAACACTAAGAAAAATGTATTCTTCTTCATGGATTCCAATGACCCAGAGCAAAGTCACAGTTTCCTCAAAAGAGGAGAAAGCCTAAAATTGATGGAGAAAAGGAGAGCCAACCTCCCACAACAGCAGATGATGATGGTGATGAAGTCCAAGCCTTTTTCAGTTTGGTGGAGAGAATCCAAGCAGTGGGTAAGCTTTTGAAAAAGAACGATTGGATTTCTCTTCTGCAACAGAGATTTCTAGGGCTATAAATGTGGACAGCAGTGCCATGAAAGGTAAACCTACATGGAAGCCCTCGTTGGAGTGGGAGGACTTTTATTTCTTGACCAGGAAATCCAACCAAAGGGATTTGACTTGTTCAATCGAGAATGCAAGCAATTCTGTGGTGTCAGAAGAATCAGTTATTAGAAGTCATATATTGAATCAGATGAGGAGTTTTGATCTAAATGTTGAGGCAAACTAAGAACATTCGGTTCCTGCAACAGCGCTGACCTTATTTCATTAGGATTGTATATGTACTAACTCTTGTACAGTCTGAATCAAAAGATAAATGATCAGCAGGAAAATTATTTGTTGGGATGTCAATGTAAGATCAAATAGAAATATATATATATATATATATATATATATATATATATGTGTGTGTGTGAGAGAGATCATTTTATTGCTACTCTGCTATTTTCTGATTAGCAGATACATTATATATATTTAACTTTCTATATAGCTTCTAGATGTTAAATCAATAGAGATGTTTTAATGATTTCGAATAGCAGGAGGTATACATGTTGTTATTGGGAACTCATGGAACAGTGCACCTCAAGTTTCTTTTTTTCTGTTTTGTGAGATGTCGGCTGAGGTTCGTGCGACTTCATTGCAGAGAGTGTGCAGAGTGAGATCACCCATCACCTCCTGCCACTTCTCAGAAAAGCCGCTGCCGCCAACCAGCTAGAGGAGAGTCAGTTGTGTACGCAGGACGTCTTCATGCAATTTGCCTTCGACAATATATGTAAGGTGGCATTCGGTATGGACCCCGGTTGCCTCGATATTTCTCTCCCACTCTTAGAATTCGCAGAGGCCTTTGATGTCACCACCAATTTAAGCCTTCACGGATCCCCTACCCTTCCTGTGGATGCTCAAGCCGATGTTCAACATCGGCTTCAAGAAACGCCTATGCCAGGCAATCCACACCATTCATAAGTTCGCACAAGACGTTATCGACACGCAGAAGAAAGAAATATTTTCCTCTCGAAGGACCACAACAGTATTGGCGCTGCTGCAGGAAAGGCTTCATATGATGTTTCCACGAGAGATATCGTAATAAGTTTTACCTTGGCGGGCAGGGACACACCATCTGTCGCACTCGCATGGTTCTTCAGGCTCCTCTCCTCTCATCACCGAGTCGAACAGAGTATTTATGTAGAAATTACATGCCTTGTTTCTGTGAGAGAAGAGAGCAAAACCAGAAAGCAGCGTTGGGCATTTGTACTTCAGTTGTAGCAACTCGCAAATGTCGGCGTACATTGGCTGTAGACTAAGACGATCAAATCACCCATTGAATTGGAAAAGACGGGATGAAGCAGCCAGCGCAGCAGTGTCGTGCAAAGTTCAAATTCGTTGTAGAGGATGATCAACGGTGGTGGTCATTTCAATCGCTGGCCAGGTCTCTAGAGAGGGGTCAACCGTAGATTTTAAAAATTAGGTTGCTCTCTTTCAAATAGGATACGCCTTCGGCGTAGAATATACTTAAAATCCTAATATAATATTTTATAAATTACTTATTCTACTTCAATCTCACAAACTATAAAATCTATATTTTTTTAACATGAACATATATCCATATGATTACTTTTAACACTATCTAGAAGGTCCCATTCCATACACTCTCTTATCAGTAAAAGCAAAAGGTTTTGGATACTTTCCTTAATGACTCTAACGAATAAATAATATCGCATAAGGTCGAGGAACTTTACCTTTTAAAATATTCTTTTTTATTATTATAAGGAAAAACCGTATGCATTTTAAGAGGAGTTAGCTGTTTACTTAATATTTAAAAAAAAAAGTTATGTAAGACGATTTATTAAAAAAATAAAATTATATGATAATATTATTATATTTGTTGAAGTAAAAAGTTGTGTATTAAAGATTGATTAAGGAATAACTTAAGGGAGGGTTAGCTATTTATTTAATACTTTTTAAAAATAATGTATTAAAAAGAATAAAGTTCTATGATAATGTTTTATTCTTATTAAAAATAAAATTTTGTGTTTGGCGGAAAAATTTTAAGTTGTGATTTAAGAGGAGAGTTAGCTTTTTATTTAATATTTTTTTAAAAAAATATTTATAATTAATTATTAATTGTTTACTAGGGATAAAGTATTTTGTCTTTTATTTATTCGTTCATAATTTATCGAAGTTAAATAGAAATTAAAAAATTAAACAATGAGAAAATCATTTTATTTGAACTTCTAAATGAGAGTTAATAATAGGAAGAATTGGACCCTCAAAGGTTGGTTGCATCCTATGGGATCACAAAGGTAACACTCTAGCGGTAGAGGCTAATTGGATTAAACTATGGACGGATTTTGGGGATAAGCTATCCTTGTAATTTTGTTCAATGTATTTAAATCAATCCTTGGGAATTTTGTAGTGGTTTCCTTAGTTTATTCCTGAGTGTTAATCAAAGAGTCGTAAACTTATGAAAGGTGTTGCAACAATCTACCTAAGGGCTGAAACTAATGAACTAAGTGGGCATGGAAGCAACTATTACACTCAATAAACTGTTAATCTAGAACCTGGTTTAATTCTATTGTTTATGTTTCTTGGCATGAATTGTGACAGGAGTTGTACCGAGAATTACAATGACAAAAATTATAATAGAAAATATAATGATAGAAAATAAAACACATTTTATGAATGATGAACTGTCGATAGTAAATTCCAATATGCACAAATAATATTTTCAATCCTTGAATCACAATTGATCAAATCAACAGATAATGAAATCAACTTCAAATTTGAATTACACATAGTTGTAAATAACCAGATTGCATACAGAAAGGAAACTAACTTCAAATTAAATGACACACAAAATTACAACACTGGAATTGAAAACAAATCACCAATCGACACAAAGAGTGGGCCTTGCCTCCTTGGTTGTTTGATGATGAAGATATTAACACAATCTTAACTCAGCTCAATCACACATGCGCATAAGAATTTCAGAATGATTTTGAAGTAGCAGAATATTTTTTGCATTATCACATATATCAAGTCTTTAGATCACACAAATATTTGTACTAGATGGATATCGCTAAAAGTTATTATGGTTTGTTTGTGGCTGATGGCCAACAAACCAAAGTCTCTAATTGAAAATAGTTAGTCGGCCTAAAACCATTTAAACAACATTTTTTCTTTGTCAAAAATAGAAACATAACAAAAAGGTAATCTAAGTAAAATGCCATCAACATTCGTTCTAACTAAGCAGTTTGTTTCTTCATGAGTATCCCATCTTCCTCATGCTTATAACAGTTGGATCCGCGTCCCTAATTCTCCCTATCAATTAACCATAAAATGATTAATAATGCTTCGAATAATTAGTATTGTGGTAGTTTTAATTCTTTTCACAATTTACTAAATATACTCATTTTCCCCTAACAAAAGGTGACAGGAAGTAGGGATAGGACAACATAAACAAGGGAAAAGGGTAGATAAGGAATGAAATAATAAGGCCCAAGTTTTTCCCATCATTTTCCCCCCAACTGGAGATCTTGCATGTCCCCATGCAAGGAAAGAAAAATATTACAAACTAAGATAACCTGGTTAGCCTCTGAACAGTGTTGGTGATTTCTCGGGCCCAATGCTCCTCAAAGCCTCCATTTTCATCTCATGATATTTGGTGGGTATATATTGTTCCTTAGAAACTATTGCTTGCTCCAACTGCACCTTCAACCCTTGAATTTCTTATGCCTGTATCTGGGAGATAAAATTGACTTGTTCAAATTGATCTTGCAACTCTTGATTCTCCTTCCTTAACTTTTCAACTAGACTGTGCAAGTCCTTAACTTGTTTGAGGAGGATCTCCTTTTCTTCAAATTCCTCCTCAGCTTCTACTTCAGCTTTTGTCTCAATCCCTGCTTCACCCTTCATTTTGACCTCTGGAGTTTCTAGGTCAAGAAACTCTCTACCATTATTCTATTCAGGCTTCACATATTCAACCATCATTAATTCTTTTGCATCAAATTGATCAACAAGAGACAGGGGATTCTCTTGTTTACCCTGTTCTTCTGCATAAGTGATGATAGGGCCAATGGGCACATTTACCTCGTGTTCTTCACCTTGAGACTCATCATCTTGTTGGTCATATAAATTTTCATCAAAACCCATGAAGCTTCCCACAGTATTGAATTGTTTTGACTCTACCTGTGCATCTGATACATTCATCTTAGCTCCAAGATCAGTATCCTTCCCCTCACCTAGTGTAGAAAAATCAAAATGTTCTTGACCTAGAACAATACCTCTTTTCTCATGAGAAGAGGGAACCATCTCTGGTTTACTAGGGTCAATGGGATCAATTATAGGTTCAACATTGGAATTAAGACCACCATCAAGTGTTTTTGAAGCTACCTTACTAGAACTAAGTTTTCCTTTCCATTCATTTTCCCTTCTTCTTCCGGACTATCTACGCTCCCTACTGACTTTCTCATTTTTCTTAAAAACTATAGACAAGACCTCCAAATCAGAATTGGGGCCTTGTTGGTCATCAAATTCTATAATGTCACTTGCAACTTGGGCCATTCCCTTCAACTTATCCATAGCCCATTTCATTTTTATCTATTAGGGATTCTTTTTCAACAATTGGGGTTTCTGGATTTTGTCTAGTGGAAAGTTGCCTACTAGACCTATGTTTAGGACTTGAACTGGAGGTAATTGGGGTCTTTTTACTAGGTTTCCTCTTTCTGCTTGAGTGAGAAGTAGAAGGTTTTTCAGAAATACTTTCTTCAATGTGAGTAGGGCTTATAGGTGTAAGGTTTTCTTCCATCTCAGGAGTCTCTTCCTCATCAGAGTTTTCTTCTTCCTTGTCAAGATTTTATTTTTCCTCGTCTAAATTTTCTTTTTCCTACTCTGAATTTTCCTCCCCCAACCTAACAAAACTATCCCAGTCTCCTAGAGGGGATACCAACTTCAATTCTTATATAATTAACAATCGAATTAACCCATAATGGGCTAATGAATATTGCTTCCCACTTTGAACAACTCTACTTATGCATTGTAAGAAATAGAAAAGAAAATATGGGGGATTTACAAGCAGACCTTTCCGCGAATGCAACAAGAGGCAAAAATATTATGCATATATGTATATATACCTCCCTTCACAAGTGATTTTCTATATAATAAACCTAGAAACATCGTTCCACGAGAAAGGAAGTGAAGCCAGCTTAGTCCCTTGGCCATGAACATACTCAAAGGGTTCACCACGCTGCGAAAATTGCTTTCTCACAAACTGTAAGTCTATCACTTTGGTAGAGATGGCAACGAAATAATGCTCCCCAATTAATGGAAGTCCTATGACATCTGCAATTATCTCAACTGAAATAGGGAACTGCAATCCCCTAAGACTCACTCGATTCTTGTGAAAACCGTGTGCAAAATCCCTAGCTACATTCTTGTCAAACCCACATGCCAATCTTTTGAAGTTTTCATCCCAATGTGCTTGCTTGAATATTTTATAGGCCTCCCCTAAAGCTCAAAATGTGTCATGGAGCTAGGTTCATAACGATGTCATCGTTCGGCCATGGTTGTGCCTACAAGTTGACACCAAAAAAATGGAAACCACCAACATAGAAATGCTAAAACAGGGAGATGGGAATAGTAAAAGGTAAGGTGGGTTAATGAAAAAATGACAAAGTGACAAATGATAAGTGGTAATGATTAGTGAAAATCGAGGATTAATTGTATGGTATGGTGCGGGATTGGAAATGACAGATAAACCAAGTGAAAAAACCCTACCCAAGTAATCATACCATAAATAGCTACAAGGAATATGTCATGTCCCCATTTTTTACGAGCATCAGAGTTCGTAAGATTGGCCTATCAGGAGACCCTCGTAGGCTGACAGAGTGGTTAGAGGGTTGTTTGGGAGCTTGGCTCAGCGTCAGATTGGCAGTTTTGATCAATTGGCCTTCGTTTGGGCTCGATCGGAGACTTCTTGCAGAGTTGCTATTTTTAGCAGTTCCTGGCAGGCAGTGTGGGACCCCTACTATTTTTAGCAGTATGACTTTGGCAGCGTTCAGAATCACTTCAAGGTTCGTCAGCTTCAGACGGAACAGTAATCGGATGAGTAACAAGAGAAATATTAATATTTAATTGTATTAATTAAATATTAATTATTAATGATTATAATGTAAAGTTATAATATTAAATTATAACTTAAGTGATTTGTCTTGAGGGGTGCGCCCATCATCAGAAAGGGGCCAGTTAATAATTATAATTTATTATAATTATTTGACGGAGAACCATTAAAAAATTAAAAGAATTAAAAAGTCAAATATTTAAAATTCCCTATCTTTAAGGAAATCGCACTTTTGAGCAATAAAGAGGTTTTGCCTTGGGAAGTGATGATTATGACATTTTATGAATTGAAAATTGACCAGTCTTGCCAGAGAATGGAGACCTTAGGGTTTGAGTTCGATATTCGTTGGAGAACGAGCCATCTCCATTGAATCAGTTCAGAGGGTGTGAGATATCGCCCAATTTACTGCCAGTTGTGAGATTTCTTCATCCAGAAGAAATTACAGAGTTCACAAAAGTATTTCATCAGGGTTTCAGAGAGGCATTCATTTTCAGAGGTTACAGAGTAACAGTCTTCCAGCAGAGGGTTATTCTATTCAAGCGCCCATTTCAGAGATAACTGAGACTCCAGTCAAAGGCCATACCTTTATTAATTGTTGTTGTTGTCTCAGCTATACAAATATGTACAGTACAGCCGTACCATCATTGGGAAGAGTGTATAGTCTTCAGAGTTCAGAGTATTTTCATTTAGATAGTATTTCTCCATCAAGGCGCCATACACAGAGACTTGGATAGTGATATTTGAGAAGGCCATACTTCCTTGATGCTGTTTTCTGACAGGCCGTACAGCTCTGTCAGGCCGTACCTTCACTAAGAGGTGTGTTTCTTCATCTTGATAGAAACGCCTAATATATCAGCTTCAACCCTTCATCACTGGGGGTGCCAACATACTGGGAATCTTCTGCAATCGCCATTCAGGGGGAGAAGGACATTTATGATCACAGCTGTACCAGATTACCAGTTCATTTATTGTTGTTACAAAATCAGAAAAACAAGTTAGAGTCCGAGAAAGGGGAAACTAGGGTTTCTACAAAATATGCCAATTTTACCCGCCCCCCAGCTGAAGGTTGGACCCATCCACAGGGCAGTCATCAATAGTCGTGGAAAACAAATATAATTAATAAATCGAAAAAGAATAGAAAACTTACCACCTTACCAATTACTGAAGGAGACCGAGCCATGTTAGAGATCTAATGTTGGATGACAGTGAATGACTAAGCATAAATGCAGAATCCCCAAATAATTAATAGCATAAGTGATAGAAGATATCAGCAATGGTGATTGGATGGAAGGAAACAAAGCAAGAGAGGGATGACATGAAATGATGATAGAGTGGAGTGAAAAGTAGCGAACAAGGATGGATGGGATGAAAAAGAATGATGTGGAGAGAAATGAGGTAAGTGAACAGTATGGTAAATCCAAAACTGGCAAAAAATCTAAAAAGGCATGAGAGGAAGCGGCCTTGTAATAATAAAAAAATGAAACTAATGTCAACTTGGATTTGAAATGACACAGGGAAGTGGGAGACAGTGTGGCAAGTCACGTATAGTAGTGATAGGAAAATTCCAGCACATAGTATGGCAACTTCTATAGAAAAGAACTTCAACATTGTCACAGAAGTGACAGGAAAGTTCCTGGCACACAAAAAGGGAAAGCCATAAACTTTGAAAACCAGTGTACTAGACAACCAACCAAAAAAAAAAACAACACCAGGAGGATACAAAGACATCCCAGAAAGGGACAGAGCTCAAGGAGGTGCTAGAAAAACCTTGGTGACTGAAGTTCCTGGCACCCTACATGAGGAACAAATGGCGATTTAGTATAAGTTTTTTCTTTTTCTTCTGCTTCTTTTTTTCTTTTTTCTTTTTTCTCTTTTGTTTTTCGATGTCAGGGTGTCAGTATCCCGGTTTTCACTTCTATCACCGCCTAGAGGCACTGAGAGAATGGTTTTCACCCCTAAGTTTCTTTAGCAGTTAATACCCGCTGAAAACTGGTTTTCAAGCATTAACTGGCCAACAACGCCCGAAGGTTTTCGTTGTTGGATCTTTTATTGCATTTTTTTAATTTCTTTATATATATATATATACATATATCATTACTCAGAAGAAGCAAGAAGAACAAGAGTTCGTTCCTCCATCACAGTACAAGCAAAAGTCTCTTTCAAAAGGGTTCGTTTGTAAAGCTTCAAACAATTCCCATTAACAATAAGAGCCATGTGTTATGAATCCACAGTGCACAATCTAACATCACCATTATCATACATGATCTGGATTTCATAAGGAACGAGCCAACAAGTATGGAACTTTCATTTGAAGTCATGGAACCGAGAGTCATAAAGCAACGCCCAATCCCTAGGCTGGAATGTTTGTGACCAAATAAAGCGGTCATGCCACTGTGCTCTTTGTTTCTACACCAGTTTTGCATGAAGAAGGGCCTCCCGAAGCATCTCATTTAAAGAATGGAGTTGACCAATTCTCTCTTTTTGTATGTCACTGACACTCACCCCAAGCTTAAGAGTTGTGCTAAGAGTCTTCACTTCAAACTCAATTGGCAAGACAACCTTCTTCCCATAGAAAAGTTCATATGGTGTTAGTCCTATGGTTGTCTCCCAAGTTATGCAGTAGGCCCAAACTGCTTCAGGAAGTCTGTCTATCCAATCTTTCTTATGCAATTCTACTATTTTTGTGAGAATATTCTCTGATTCTCGGTTTGTCACTTCCACTTTCCCATTAGCTTGTGGATGATATGGATAAGATTTGCAGTGCTTGACCTCATATTCCTTCACCAATGCAACAACCAAATAGAGGTGAACTGTGCTCCCTAGTTTGTGATGATTTCTCTGGGCACACTATACCTGGTAAAAATCTTAGAATACAAGAAGTTAGCAACCTTCATATCCCTAGCATGCTTTAAGGCCACTACCTCTACCCATTTAGTGATATAATTTGTACAAACCAAAATGTATTCTTTATTCTGAGAAGGAGGACTAATGGGCCCCACAAAATCTAAACCCCATTTTTTAAAGGGTTCTATGGATAATTGTGGGTGTAAAGGCATCTCATCAGAGTGAGTAGGTTGGCCCATACATTGAAACTTATTGCAATGTTGAACAAACCTTTTACAATCTTTGTAAATCGTCGGCCAATAATATCTTGTAGTTAAAACTTTGTTAGCGGTCCATTGTGCTGCAAAATGGCCTCCACAAGGCTCAAAGTGATAGGTGCAGAGGATATCAAAAACATCCTCTTCTACAACACAATGACGCATAATATTATCAATCCCAGTACAGAAAAGTAAACCGTTAATCCAACTATATTTCCCACTAAGCCCTATGAGCTTTCAGCATTCTTGCAGGGAGAAGTGGGGTGGAAACCTATAGGTAACAAGATAGTTAGCGATACCAACAAACCAAGGGCTCTTTACAGTAATAGAAAAAAGGTGTTCATCTAGAAAATTATCATCCACAAGAACTGGTTCATCATCACGTTGTAGTCTAGATAGAAAATCAGCCACTACATTCTTTCGTCCTGGTTTGTCAAGGATAGTAATGTCGAATTCCTGCAAAAGAAGCAACCATCAAATCACTCATCCTAGAAAAACTAGTTTATTCATCAAGAATCTAATAGCAAAGTGATCCATATGTACAAAGACCTTGTACCCAATGATATAGTGGAAAAAAAAATTATTGCATAAACTATAGCCAAGAATTCCTTCTCGGTGACAATATAGTTTACCTCAGCACCAATAAAATTCTTACTGATGTAATAGATGGAGTAAAACAGAGTCTTCATTTTGTCCTAGTACAACTCCCATAAAGTTGTCTGAAGTGTTAGTATGTATATGAAACGACAGTTCCCAGTCGGATCCTCGCAACACGGGTGTGGTTGTAAGTTTTCCTTTGATTTCTTTGAAGGCTTGTTGGCATTCAGGTGTCCATGAGAAATCAACATCTTTCCCTAGCAACACAAAGAGAGGTGAGGCAATCTTGCTGAAATTTTTAATAAACCTTCGATAATAACCAACATGTCCTAGGAAACTACGTACATCCTTCATAGAGGTAGGTACAAGCAATTCTTGAATGATTTTTACCTTTTTAGGATCCACTTCAATTCCTTTTGCATAAATATAATGACCCAGAACAATACCTTCAGTCATTAAAATATGGAATTTTTGATGACTTGAAGAAAGATTAGTATCAATGCATTGTTTAAGCACTTTTTCAAGATTTTCCTTAGCTTCATCATATGTATCACCATAAACAGTAAATTCATTCATATATACTTCCGCACAATCATGAATTAAATTTGCAAAAATACTCAGAATAGCCCACTGGAATGTAGCAGGTACATTACATAATCCGAAAGGTAAGACATTATAGGAAGATGTGTCCCACGGGTGGGTAAAGGTAGTTTTGTCTTGGTCTTCCAGGGCAATGCAGATTGATTATACCCACTAAATCCATCAAGAAAGGAAAAGAATTTATTTCCAGCTAGGGTGTCTAAGACTCGATCAATAAAAGGAACTAGGAAGTGGTCTTTCTTAGTGGCCTTGTTAAGGGCCCTATAATCAACACATATTCACCATTTTCCATTCTTTTTAGGAACAACCACAAGTGGGGACACCCATTGGCTATCTGATATTGGGCAGATAAATCCTACATTAAGCAGCTTCTAAATTTTATCCTTAACTATCTCTCGTAAGACAAGGTTTAATCTTCTCTAAGGTTGTCTCACAGGTCTACTCACTTCCTCTATATAGATATGATGTGTATAGGTAGTGGGATGAATACCTCCCATGTCTTGGTAATCCTAAGAAAAGGCCTCTTTGTGTGAACACAACATCTCAATCAGGTCTTCTAATTGGGAGGCATTCAAGATGGGATTTATGTTGAGTGTTTTTCCAGGAAATATTTTTGTAGCTTGTGACTATACAAGGGTATTTGCAGCAAGCAATTGTGAATTAGACGAAGATGGGTCAGAATTACCAAATATAAAAAATGGACTGTATATACAGGTATGCAAAAATAATTGATGCAAAGTAATAAAATGTTGAATAGACTGCGAACTACTAACTAATAGAAAATTTCCAAATGGGCAATTATCACTTATACCTATAGAAAAAACTCGTTGTCTCTAAAACACTATCGACCAAATAATAATTTTGCAAGAAATTATTATTAATAGTGTCTTCAGATATATCCTCAAATTCCCTACTTTGATCTATTGTCAAAATAGGTAAAGACTCTTCTAAATCACTATCGATCCATATGGGATCCTCTATTTCCAACAATGGTTGCACTGGAGGGTACAACGTTAATTGTTTCATTTGCTCCCCATTCAAAATCACCATGTTTCCAGATGTGCAATTAATGAAAGCATTAGCAACAGCTAACCATGGTCTCCCTAGAATTAAGGGGTATCCCCCTAGCTTAATCTTTGGTTGCAAAATCATGAAATCTATTAGATACTCCCAAGATTCAATAGAAATAATGATGTATTCAATCATACCTCTTGGTTTTGCGAGGGATCAATCAACCATTTGCAGGACCATTGGAGTAGGTCTTAATCCTTGAAGGGATAGTCTCTCCTTAGTCTCGTTAGTCTTTACATTTATAGTTTCCCTTAGATCCACAAGTGTATTTGGAATTATTACATCACCAATACACACCTTAATCATTTAGCTCCCTAGATCTACATATTTAGGGACAAAGATCCTCCCCAACATCAAGTTTGCAAGTTTTCCAATGACTTGGACTGTCTTGGGGTCTTGTTTCTTCTATTGTTTCCTCCCACAGAGTTCTTTGACTGCTTTAGTGTACACTGGAACATCTCGAATGGCCTACAAAAAAATAATTTTAATGTTAACGTTATGTAGCTCATTCATAAAATCAAAATCCGGTAGAGATGTTTCATGTTGTTTTGGATGCTCTTGCAACCTTTCAAGAAATGGAGGCTTTGGTTGTTATTCTTTTGGGTAAACTTGAGAGTCCTCAACTTCTATGACAGTTGTTCCTTGGAGGTTCTTTCTTGACCTTAGGTGTACACCATCAATCTCTAATGCATTGACAAGATAAGTTAGGAATCCTGCCACTTCATTATTATAGACTAGTTGAGCCGTCTTATTGTTTGGATTGGGTGATGGTTGTGCGGGCATAGGTGTGGCTTTCAGAGGTTGAGCTGAACTAGATGGTTGATTAGACGATGATGGAACAAGTGGCAGAAGTTGTTGGGATTGTTGATAAGGATTTATTGTTGGAGGTGGTGGATATGGAGGAAATGATTGGTATTATGGGTATGCTTGTGGTGGTGCTCGCCATGCTTTCCACGATTATGGAGCATGGGGATATTGTAGTGACCATTGGAGGTAGTATGGAGATTTTTTCCAACCTTTGTACCATCCAGGTTGGTTTGGGAAAGAATTTTGTTGAAAAGGACTTTGGGGTGTTGCTTGGTAATCGGTTGGGGGCATTGCTCTTGGTTTCCAAGGTCTTTGTTGGGCCATAAAATAAACGGACTCATCTATGTATTCTACCTCAATCATACCTACAGGAGAGGTTTTAGAATAGTGTCCCTACTTTCTTCCTCTAAAGAAGATATTTTTGTTCTTTTATATGGACATTCTTCACCACTATGCCTTTTTCGGAAAACAAGACAAAAGATAGCTAAGGCTTTTTCAGCCTCCTCCTGCTTCCTTCATATATACAAAGTGTATATCTATTTACCCATATGATTTAATGAGTCGGTTTTGATATCTTTAAGTAAATTACCTATTTCACACTTTGTTATACCTTACGTTGAGACCTTGAGTAATTCTTGCAAATATCACAAATTTCATCAAAGTTCAATTTAGATATGTTACCTTTACCTATTAAATTCAATGCATCCATAGTATCATCTCTTATTCCCCTAAGAAACAAAATTTTAATAGTATCAGGAGTTAGCCTTGGTTGTCATGATTGTTATTGGCTAAAAATAAAATGTTTGAGGTAATCTTCCATCGATTCATCTTCTTTCTGTGTCATATAGAAAATCTCATCCCAAACCTCTTTCATTTTACAATACTCTAGGTATTTTGTCAAAAATACATCCTTCATGTCATTCCATGTTCTGATATTTTTAAGGTTCATGAACCAATGTAGTGTTGCATCCTTCAACGTGGTTGGGAATAATTTGAGCTTCTGTACATCACTCTGATAGTCATAACTATGGCACAACACATCAAACTCAAATAGAAACATATCAATATCCTCAACAGAAAGATCATGAAAAATAGGCAAAGCAGAATGGGGTATGTTTTACATAAGTGCATCCTCCTCTGGATGTGCAACTAGAAACTCAAAAGTGATCGGGTTGTTGTTGGCTAATGCTCTCTCATTGTTATTATTGTTGTTGAGATCAGCCATAACTTTAGATTCCCAAGGGGTGAAGAAAGTTTTGAATGGATTTTGACTTCCTAAGGATGGATTGGCTCTAGACTCGTAAGATTCTTAGAATAACTTTGCAACCCTTTTATGCAATTCTTCGAAAGATTTTGGACGAGTACCAAAAGGGATCTCAGCAATGGTAGACTCAATAACACACTTTTCAATATCTGGTTCAACTAACTCTTTCTTGGGTGATGTGTGCACAACTAATGACTGTAATTTATTTTTCAATTTTTCTTGTTGTGAGCTACTTTTCTCAACAAAGGTTTTTGATTTGTTTTTTCGATTTTTCTTATTGTAAACTACTCCCCTTATACTTTTTAACAAATCTCCCTCTATTATCTCTACTATGATTCATGCACCTATATGACTTATAACAAAGCAAACTAAGGGTAATTATCCAAACGAGGTCAACTGTCGCATAGACTTTCGCCTTAGCACACTGGTCCTAACTTAGTTCACTAGGCTAACATGCCTTTAACACCATTCCCTAGCAACGACACAGAAATGATTGGATTAAACTGTGGACGTATTTTGGAGATAAACTATTCTTGTAATTATGTTTAATGTATTTAAATCAATCCTCAAGAATTTCATAGTGGTTTCCTCAGTTTATTCTTGAGTGTCAATCTGGGAGTCGTAAACTTGTGAAAGGTGTTGCTAAAATCTACCTAAGGGCTGAAACTAATGAACTAAGTGGGGATGGATGCAATTATTACACTCAATAAAATTTTAATCTAGAACCTAGTTTAATTCTACTATTTCTATTTCCTAGCATGAATTGTGACAGAAGGTATGCTAGGAGTTGTGATATACAGTGACAAAAATTATAACAAAAAATATAATGACAAAAAATAAAGCATGTTATCTGAATGATGAACTATCGATAGTAAATTCCAATTTGCACAAATAATATTTTTAGTCCTTGAATCACAATTGATCAAATCAACAGATAATGAAATCAACTTCAAATTTGAATTACGCGTAGTTGTAAATAACTAGATTGCATACATAAAGGAAACTAACTTCAAATTAAATCACACACAAAATTACCACACTGGAACTAAAAACAAATCACCAATTAATGCAAAGAGTGGGCCCTCCCTCCTTGGTCGTTTGATGATGAAGATTTTAATGTGTTCTTAACTTAGCTCAATCACACATGTGCATAAGAATTTAAGAATGATTTTGAAGTAGCGGAATATTTTTTGCATTATCACATATATCAAGTCTATAGATCACACACATATTTATACTAGATGGATATCGCTAAAAGTTATTATGGTTTGTTTGTGGCTGATGGCCAACAAACCAAATTATGTAATTAAAAATAGATAGTCGGCCTAAAACCATTTAAACAACATTTTGTCTTTGTTAAAAACAAAAACATAACAAAAAGGTAATCTAAGTAAAATGCCATCAACATTTGTTCCAACTAAGCAGTGTGTTTCTTCATGAGTATCCCTTCTTCCTCGTGTTTATAATAGTTGGATTTGCATCCCTAATTCTCCTTTTCAATTAACCATAAAATGATTAATAATGCTTTGAATAATTAGTATTATGGCAGTTTTAATTCTTTTCACAATTTATTAAATATACTCATTTTCCCCTAACAAAAGGTGATAGGAAGTAGGAATAGGATACCATAAACAAGGGGAAAGGGTAGATAAGGAATGAAATAGTAAGGCCCAAGTTTTTTCCATCAGAGGCCATGAAATTACCACATGGGGTGAACAATGAAGTTGAGCTTTAGGCAGCTTGGATGGGAGTAATGTTATGTAGACGTCTTGGTTTCAAGAAGCTACACTTGTAAAGAGATTCATTGATAGCCATCAACGTCATTTGTCATTGGGACACCCCCAATTGGGAACTCAAGAAATTAATCCCACAAATAGGGGAAAGCCTCTCTCATATGAGGAACTTTAAGCTTTCCCACATCTTTTGAGAAGGAAATATGGAAGCAGAAAAACTGTCCAAGATGGCAATCAACATGATTACAAACTATGGCGGGATGGATTTGGTAGATTTGGATCCTCGCTTAAATGCATTTGGAATGGTTGATGGGACATAGGAGGATGAGTGCATTTAAGGAAAATACAATCAAGAATGGATCAAATGGTTAATGTAGAAGTTGGTCAAAGCCCGATGGTGTGAGGACATGAAGATATATTTGGAGATGGCAATGGTAGGTTTTGGACTGCACCTTGTGGATGATGTCTAGCTTGCCAGACCCTTCCATGCAACAAGATGTGGGTGTCTTTCCTCATCTAAGGCATTGGTGGGGATGGGGAGGCCTGTAGTCTTGAAGTAACCAGGAGCATTTCCTTATTCTTATTAAAGTAAAATTTTATGTTTGGTGGAGAATTTTTAAGTTGTGATTTAAGAGAGTTAGTTTTTTATTTAATATTTTTTTAATTTTTTATTTATAATCAATTAAATTAATTATTTACTAGGGATAAAGTATTTTGTCTTTTATTTACTCATTCATAACTTATCGAAGTTAAATAGAAATTAAAGAATTAAACAATGAGACAATCATTTTATTTGAACTTCTAAATGAGAGTTAATAGTAGGAAGAATTGGACCCTCAAAGGTTGGTTGCATCCTAAGGGATCAAAAAGGTAACACTCTAGCAGTAGAGGCCATGAAATTGCCACTTGGGACGAACAATGAAGTTGAGATTTAGGTGGCTTGGATGGGAGTAATGTTATGTAGACGTCTCGGTTTCAAGAAGCTACACTTGTAAAGAGATTCATTGATAGCCATCAACGTCATCCATCATCGGGACACCCCCAATTGGGAACTCAAGAAATTCATCCCATGAATAGGGGAAAGCCTCTCTCATATGGAGAACTTTAAGCTTTCCCACATCTATTGAGAGGGAAATATGGAAGTAGACAAACTGTCCAAGATGGCAATCGACATGATTACAGACTATGGTGTGTTGGATTTGGTAGATTTGGATCCTTGCTTAAATGCATTTGTAATGGTTGATGGGACATAGGAGGACGAGTGCATTTAAGGAAAAGACAATCAAGAATGGATCAAATGGTTAGTGTAGAATTTGGTTAAAGCCTAATGGTGTGAGGACATGAAGAGATATCTAGACATGGCAGTGGTGGGTTTTGGACTGCATCTTGCGGATGATGTCTGGCCTATCAGACCCTTCCATACAGCAAGTTGTGGGTGTCTTTCCTCATCTAAAGCGTTGGTGGGGATGAGGAGGCATGTAGTCTTGAAGTAACCAGGAGCATTGTCTTATTCTTATTAAAGTAAAATAGAAATTAAAGAATTAAACAATGAGACAATCATTTTATTTGAACTTCTAAATGAGAGTTAATAGTAGGAAGAATTGGACCCTCAAAGGTTGGTTGCATCCTAAGGGATCAAAAAGGTAACACTCTAGCAGTAGAGGCCATGAAATTGCCACTTGGGACGAACAATGAAGTTGAGATTTAGGTGGCTTGGATGGGAGTAATGTTATGTAGACGTCTCGGTTTCAAGAAGCTACACTTGTAAAGAGATTCATTGATAGCCATCAACGTCATCCATCATCGGGACACCCCCAATTGGGAACTCAAGAAATTCATCCCATGAATAGGGGAAAGCCTCTCTCATATGGAGAACTTTAAGCTTTCCCACATCTATTGAGAGGGAAATATGGAAGTAGACAAACTGTCCAAGATGGCAATCGACATGATTACAGACTATGGTATGTTGGATTTGGTAGATTTGGATCCTTACTTAAATGCATTTGTAATGGTTGATGGGACATAGGAGGACGAGTGCATTTAAGGAAAAGACAATCAAGAATGGATCAAATGGTTAGTGTAGAATTTGGTTAAAGCCTGATGGTGTGAGGACATGAAGAGATATCTAGACATGGCAGTGGTGGGTTTTGGACTGCATCTTGCGGATGATGTCTGGCCTATCAGACCCTTCCATACAGCAAGTTGTGGGTGTCTTTCCTCATCTAAAGCGTTGGTGGGGATGAGGAGGCATGTAGTCTTGAAGTAACCAGGAGCATTGTCTTATTCTTATTAAAGTAATTTTTTATGTTTGGTGGAGAATTTTTAAGTTGTGATTTAAGAGGAGAGTTAGTTTTTTATTTAATATTTTTTTTAATTTTTTATTTATAATCAATTATTAATTGTTTACTAGGGATAAATTATTTTTTCTTTTATTTACTCATTCATAACTTATCGAAGTTAAATAGAAATTTAAGAATTAAACAATGAGACAATCATTTTATTTGAACTTCTAAATGAGAGTTGATAATAGGAAGAATTGGACCCTCAAAGGTTGGTTGCATCCTAAGGGATCACAAAGGTAACACTCTAGCGGTAGAGGCCATGAAATTGCCACTTGGGAAGAACAATGAAGTTGAGATTTAGGCAGCTTGGATGGGAGTAATTTTATGTAGACGTCTTGGTTTCAAGAAGCTACACTTGTAAACAGATTCATTGATAGCCATCAACGTCATCCGTCGTTGAGACACCCCTAATTGGGAACTCAAGAAATTTATCCCATGAATAGGGGAAAGCCTCTCTCATATGGAGAACTTTAACCTTTCCCACATATATTGAGAAGGAAATATGGAAGCAAAAAAATTGTCCAAGATGGAAATCGACATGATTACATACTATGGCAGGTTGGATTTGGTAGATTTTGATCCTCGCTTAAATGCATTTGGAATGGTCGATGGGACATAGGAGGATGAGTGCATTTAAGGAAAAGACATACAAGAATGGATCAAATGGTTAATGTAGAAGTTGGTCAAAGCCTGATGGTGTGAGGATATGAGGAGATATCTGGACATGGAAGTGATGGGTTTTGGACTACACCTTGCAAATGATGTCTGGCTTGTCAAACCCTTCCATGCAACAAGTTGTGGGTGTCTTTCCTAATCTAAAGCATTGGTGGGGATGAGGAGGCTCGTAGTCTTGAAGTAACCAGGAGCATTTCCTTACTAAAGGAAATTGTGGGTACAATATGAGCTGTTAGACGACCCATGTTGTCCCTTCTCCTCATGCATGGTGGTCCTGAGATGGTGGTGGAAAAGAAAGTTGATGTATTGAAGTTGTAGGGTGGTTTTTCTTTTTTGGGGAAGAATTTTGTAAATTTTCTCATTGTTGATGATTCACTTTGTTTTTTTGGATTTGGCCCTCTTAGAGCCAAATTAATCTATAAAAATAAGGAAAAATTAAAATGATTTATACTAAGAAATGAAGTATTAAAATATAAATATGCAATATAACACATAATTTATCCTAGAAAAATCCCATGAGGAGTGAAAACCCTGGTTGGTAGAGGCAATTTCTCTCTACTAGAGAGTATTTGATACATATAAGGTTGGATTGAGTCAATCACTGGCTCAATGCTCTGGGTTTCCAGTTGATACCCTTGGTGTTTCTCTCCACCAACCAACCTATAGGTCCCCAAAGTAATGAGGCACCCCTGGTCTTGTCTGCCAACCCTGCTATCAAGTTCCCAATCGTTCACAATGCCTTAACCAAGCATTTCTTGGGGCTTTTCCTCTCTTCACCAACTAGCCCTTAATCAGCTTAAAGACCAGTTAATCAATAAATTCTCCCTAACCTCATTTCAGGGGTGTGTAGTAGGATTCAAAACTTCAAACACAGTCTAGAGAGGGTTCTTGTTCAACTCCATAGTCCTCTTCCCTATCGCTTTCTCAAAACCCTAGTCTAGGGTTTGGGGAAGGCTACTAGAATTAGGCCTCCTCCAATAAGAAAAATGTTTAATACTTCTCCCTTCTGCAAGAACACCATAATCTCTAAGAAAGAACCCTAGCTCAAATTTGTAACTCTTCAATATTTTAGTGGTTTCAGCCCTTCTCAGGCCATACACAAGGTTGTCTCTGTTCTTGAGAAATTTGGGGCTTTTTAAGCCTTTTTCTTGGACTGTCTGCACTTTCTACTCTCCAAATGAACAGGCAAGGTCTCTACCTTCTTGAAACCCTTCATGGAGGTCCCTGCAACCACTGCACACACTGCTACAACAAATTTTTAACACCCCTATCTCGTTAGAGTCAACAACTCACTGTCTTTCCCTAACCGGGCAACACAAGCTCGCCTAGGAAAAGAACATTATCTTGCTTTCATGACTCACCAAGACACTCATATTTACATTATATACAAATATGGAGTCTAACTTAGCTTCCACTACCTCCATACTTCCTGGTACGGGCAGGAAACCAGTTAAAACCCCATGTTTCTGGTCTTTACCAGTCCAAAACAAAACCAAAAGAAAACACACAGAAATTGCAAAATGAAAACAGCGATGGAAAAGTTGTCTGAAAAGGCCAATACAGAACTTTAGAATGATCCCCTACATGTTACCAAATCAACAAATTCTTTATTCAAATCATCTATTCGCTGTTTCCAATGCAAGAACAGAAAAAACTGTATTTTTACATCAAAAAAACACTGTTTTCCTCTTATTCACATCAAAACTGCCAATAACCAAAACCTCCAACCTCTTCCAAGGTCGAGAAAACACTTTTACAATATTTTTGAAACATTTAGGTTTTCAATTTTTGCCTAGGAACGGCTAAAAGCCTCCTGTTGTAAAACACAGTGTGTTTTCAAATTTTAAACCAAAAACTTAGGAAACGCCCATAGATAGTTTTCCCAATTTATTTAACTTTTACCTATGAACCAAAAAAGGTCCCCAAACACAAGCTAAAAGGTATTAAAGACCTTTCCCAACTAAATAAGATTGACTTAAAAACAAAACTTCAAAATCTACTTGTACTTTGGCACCTTGGCAGGTGCTCCTGCACCAGTATTGCTCATAATAGACAAGTATTGAATTTATGATGTCTTATCAAAATTATATTGCATATTTTTTGAGTCAAACTCATTGACCCATATTTCACAAGTAGTGTTTCACATGAACCCATCTCTTATGAGCATGAATTGTCCACTTAGCAACCATTATATCCAGGTGTTGCTTAAGACATCAGAATTTGATACAATACAAAAAATACCTCTTACTTACCAAGTACTAAATTTGTTAAAACCTTTGTCAAGTATATATTATAAGTTTCTACTTTTAAGAAACACCACTTCAATTGTCCTCCTTCCCCTTTTTTTTGGGATCCTAATTATTTATTATAAAGTACTAGAAGAATCCTCATGTGTGTATAATCTTTCTCCATGAAAATTGAATATATATGGTTGCTAAAATGCTTCAAATTATATTTATTTCTTCTATCAAGATGAATCCCCTCCTTTTAAGTACAATCATGTTGATGATTTGAAAACTACCTGAATAATTTCAAAAGTACCACTTGATAGTTATGAAACTATCACTTTCTAATAGTTTTCCCTTCTTTTGGAAGCCATAAATTTTGCATATGGACTCAAAACATGGTGCATTTTTTTTAAATTGTAAAAAAAAATTAGAGGGACATGAATATGTAAAAAATTTCAGCTTTTGATGCCTCAAAAGTATTATTTTTTGGTCTTGAAACTTGCTAAAGTAATTTTTTATTAAGGATGAAATCTTCTCTTAGATATGATATAAATCACGCCTCTCTTATTAGAGATATTTTGGTCTGATAAAAGGTTATACTCAAGATATGGCAAAATTTCTCCCTCATTTGTGAAACTTTTGTGTCCAAGATTTATATGTAATTGCTTTGATAACTTGTGTTGTGCTACAACTCCACTAATTACAACCTTTATGGTATTCAATATATTCTACAATGGCTACCATGGGTCAGAAACCATATCACACAATATTATGAGGGTTCCTCCCTACTTGGTACACACACATGGTATAAATTACTTGTTACAATAAAAACATTTCCACGAAAAGATGATCACGCTATAATCTAGTTGTATTGTTGTACATGCTCATATAAATCTTGATTCAAGTATTCTTTGAACAAAACTCCCTCACATGCTCTTGGAAAAAACTATATGATATTCATCATTCAAATACCTTGAGGTAGAAAAAAGTAGTGCTCTTTGTGTATATGGTCTTCTTATGCTTGATTGGATCAAAACACCCTCATATCTACAAAGTTGTTGACCATCATAATCTTAATATGTATAAACCTTAGTCATCATACATATTTTAGTCAACCTATGATTTGATCAACAGTATTAATTATAATATTAATATAAGGATTCAACTACATAGTTTTTGTGTCAAATTTATTGACCCATATTGAGTAGTGGTTCACATGAACCCATCTCTTATGAGATTGAATAGTCCACTTAGCACTTATTGTGCCTCTAGGTGATGCTCATATGGGTGAAGCATAAAGATTTATTGGGAGGTCACCCATCCTAGTACTTATTTGGCTCAAGTGCACTTAACCATAGAGTTTCCCCAAGATCCAGTCCACTTAGATTACATGCCTTGAGGGTTCATAGTGTGGAAAACAATTTTTTGTTTTAGTGACATCATTATGGTGCCAATTTTTATCTAGTATCTACTCATTCACACACTTTAAATGTTTGAATTATTTAACATGTAATTTTAAAATGGCTAAGATGCATGAGTGGGTTCATAGGTAAATGAAGCCTTCCTTTCTTTATTTTGCCTTAAAATCCTTAAATTTTATTTTTGTAGTGAAGGTAGTGGCCTACGATGTATTGTGAAAAATTGCTTGCTCCTACTCTTTCTTTGACTTGATGGCAATTCATTTGAATAAAGAAAGGATCATGGTCTTTGAGGTAGATTTCATTTCTTTAGTCAGGATTTGAATAATAAGGTAAATTATTCACAACATGATTTTAAAAGGAAATCATTGCCTGAACATGACTACGCCGATGGAAGCCAATGGTCGTCTGAGAGCGTCGACAAACGGTAGGGTTTCTTCAACTCTGACATTGGAGAAGCTGTCTCAGGATTGAAATATGCTAACCAATTTTTTGTCACAATTTTAACACATTAACCAACACTTGGCCACTTGATTAGCGTTAGCGCCAAAATAAAATCTCTATCAAAGCAACTCTAACCAAGAATGCTCCCTAAAACCACTTAAGGAAGAGGGGCGGGCATATGGTCAAAGGATCCCTAGGATCTAATGACTCAATATTGAAATTGATACAACTGGAAATGGAAGATAAACTCCACGCCAAGAATGTGCACTCAAGATCCCTTTGAAGGCGAGGCTCTAACATATGGTGGAGTACTTATTACAAAATGAAAGAAACTTAGGCGGATAACCAGCCATAGAAATTTCAAACTAACTAATTCATCCGTTGTAGCGGGCATCCACTCAAGAGTAGGGATTCACCACTTGACAGTGGGTGAGAGAAGTAAATACAAAGTAATTTTCCTCCTCACTGGTGGTAAACCATCCAGGGGTTATTAAATGTGAATTAGAAGTACAAGTAAATGCAGAGTTAACAATGGTTGGATTAGTACTACTAATTCTCAACCTTACAACTAAAGAAATTTGCAATTTACAATGTGTTACAATGATAGAATGAAAACTAGCAAACTGAAACTGTAAACCAGCACCCTGGGAATTAATGAAATGCTCATAACTTAATCAATTTACCTCTGAATTGAATGAAATCAATTGCAATGGACTTCTAGAGGATGGGCACCCATGACAAGATGAAGAAACAGCCTAAAAAATCAATCATTAATTTGATGGCATAATTCCCAATGCTCTCAAGATGGTATGACCCTTAAGAAGGGCAATTTGGCAAGAATAAATCATAGACTTCAAATCAAAATCTAAAAATTGCTAGGAAGGGTCGCCCCAACCTTAGGAACAAGATTATTGAATTCCCATAAAAGAATTAAATTCATACAAAGTGTTGGAAATAAAATCGACCTTCAGCTGTGTAGACACCAACAACTTGAAATCTAGAAAAACTCCAAAATTTATCAACTGTGAAGCTCAATCTGCTAGTCTGATTTGAGAAGCAGCAAACAGCCAACTAGGTGTTATCTTTCAAACATAAAATTGGGAAAATGGCTAGGAGGTAAGCTTTCCTCGAAGCTGAAATCACAATGTCATTTCGACAGCATAACAATAGCATAAATTCATGGATGCAAATGCTGGAGCAAAACTTCATTTTTAAAGAGAAAGAGATGACTCTTCAATGCCCCACCAAGGTACGCCAAAGGTCACAGAGAAACTTTTCAAATTTCCAAAAATTCATAATTCTCCTCAAGGTGCCATCCCACTTCATGACAATAAAACAACTTTATAAAATAATTAAACTCCTTCATGAGGGCGTACCCCTTCATGAACCACCTTTTTAAAACAACTTAAGTTTGGGTCAACTGAAAAATAGAACATTAATGCCTTTATTTCAAAATTTCACCAAAATAATGCTTTTGAAAAAAACCAATAATCAAAGCCAAGCACTGCTCCAACTAAAATGATGAACTAAAGGATTGAAAACTGAACCACTGCCAAAATTAGTATTTACTAAAAATAGTAAACACCTAGAAAAGCCACAAACCTCCAAGCAAGGAAACCCTGATTTCACCACAATCCAGCCTACGAGCCTCCAGAATAGGCTGATGAACTACTAAGATGGTCACTGATGAGAAGGGGACATTACAGTTCACCCTCCTTGAGATTGCTTGTCCTCAAGCAACCGCAAATCTAGATGCTGCAAAATATGTTCACCTTCCCTAGTTGCATCTTCGATAGGCAAGTTCCTCCATCTGACCAAGTATTCCTTGATTGTTCTTCTCCTCAAGGAACGTTCCCTAGTGTCAAGAATCTCCTCTGGAATCAACACCAACTGTCCTTCTTTATCTAATGGAGGTAGTTCTGTAGTGGCCACCACATTGTGCCCAAGTGCCTTCTTGAGGCATGACACATGAAAGACATTATGAACTTTTCTATCAGCTGGAAGCTCCAATTCATAAGCCACTTCACCAATCCTTTTGGTGACTTTGAATGGACCATAAAAATGTGGCTTCAACCTTTCTGCACCACTCTTCTTAAGGGAATATTGTTGATAAGGCTGAAGTCTCAAGTAGACCATGTCTCCCACTTCAAAATATCTCTCAACATGCTGCTGATCAGCGTATAACTTTTGCTAATTTTGAGCTTGTTGCAGATTTTCCTTTAAGGATTTTAAGATGTCTTAATTTTGTTGAAGCATATATTTCGCCTGTGGAGCTCTACTATCACCAAATACCAAATCCACAAAGTTAGGAGCATCATATCCATAAAGAGCCATAAAAGGAGACATCTTAATAGACATATGATAGGAAGAGTTGTAACAATACTCTCCCAAATGAAGCCACTTAATCCAAGCTCTTTGCTGCCTCGAAACATAATTTTTGAGGTAGCCTTCTAGCCACTTGTTGGCAATCTCGGATTGCCCATTTGTTTGTGGATGATAACTAGTGCTTGGGGTAAGCATTTTTCCACTCAACCTGAAGATCTCTTGCCAAAAAACACTTAGGAACTTGTTGTCCCTATCACTGATAATGCTTTTAGGAAACCCATGCAAACGGAAGACTTCTCTAAATAATAACTCAGCCACTTGAGTTGTTGTAAATGAAGTTGTGACAGCATAAAAATGAGCAAATTTTGTTAATCTATCTACCACAATAAAAATGCAATCACGTCCTTGCACCTTAGGCAACCCAGTGATAAAATCCATTGCAATGCTTTCCCATTTTTTATTTGGAATTAGCAAGGGCTGCAACAAACCAGCTAGAAACGAATGTTCATTTTTATTCTTTTGGAAAGTACAATATTCTCTTATGTAACTCATGATCTCTTCCTTCATCCCTTTCCAAGCAAACCTTTCTGTAATCTGCTTATAAGTCTTGAATATGCCTTGATGACCAGCAAGGGGAACATCATGAAAAGACTGTAGAATCTTCTTTTTAAGCTTAGATTCATGCACTAAAAATATCCTACCTTTATAGAGAATTAACCCATCAACCAAATTATACCTTTCATCAACCAAATGACCTTCAATCAAGCTGGTTGCAAACTATTTTTTAGCATAATCAGCAGCAATTAACTCTTTCCAATCTTCTGATAACTCACAAAGTGACTGTAGATGGGGTCTTCTTGAAAGAGCATCAGCCACTATGTTATTTTTCCCTTTGACATATTCAATGTCAAAGTCATATGCTTGGAGCTTACTTACCCACTTCTGTTTCCTTTCATTCAAATCCTTTTGGAGCATAAAATGTTTAATACTGTTGTGCTCAGTCTTAACAACAAATTTGCTTCCCACCAAATATTGACGAAACTTAGACAAAGTGTGCATGATGGCAAGCATCTCTTTGTCATAAATTGAGTAAGTTTTTTCTGCTCCTCTCAACTTCCTACTTTTGAGACAATGGGATGTTTGTCTTGCATTAAAACAGCTCCAACACCTTCACCCAAAGCATCACATTGCAATTCAAATGGCTTTGTGAAATTCGGAAGAGCCAATACTTAACATGAACTCATGATGTGCTTAAACTTTTCAAACACTTATTGTGCCTTGTTTGTCCATAGGAAAGCTCCTTTCTTTGTAAGATTTGTAAGGGGAGCTACCATATGTGAATATCCCTTAACAAATCTTCTATAAAAACCACATAAGCCCAAAAATCCCTTCAAAGGAGAAACATTCTTTGGAGGAGGCCAATCAAGAATGGCCTTTATCTTCTTAGGATCAACTTTGACACCCTTAGCACTGATGATGTGGCCAAGGTACAATAGCTCCGTCATCCCAAACTCACATTTTGACTCTTTAGCAAACAAGCATTCTGCCTCCAAGATGCTAAGCACTTCTTCTAAGTGCTTGAGGTGCTCTTCCCAAGACTTACTGAAAATAAGGATATCATCGAAGAAGATGAGCACGAACTTCCTCAACTGTTGTCTAAAGATCTTGTTCATACAAGATTGAAATGTTGTTGGAGCATTTGTCAACCCGAAAGGCATGACAAGAAATTCAAAATGCCCAAAATGGCATCTAAATGTTGTTTTCTCTATATCTGCTTCCCTCATCCTGATTTGATGATAACCAGAATGGAGATCAATCTTCGAAAAGAAAATAGCCCATGGAGCTCATCAATAAGCTCATCTATCCTTGGAATAGGATATCTATTCTTAATTGTTTTTTGATTCAATGCGCGATAGTCGACACACATGCGCATTGTGCCATCCTTCTTTTTGACCAGCACCACTGCTGAAGCAAAAGGACTTTTTCTTTTCCTAATGAACCCCATCTCCAATAGCTCCTTGATGGCCTTTTCTATCTCATCTTTCTACTTCTTTGGATAATGATATGGCGTGGTGATTACAGGCTTTGCTCCTTCTTCTACTTCAATCACATGCTCACAACCTCTTTCAGGAGGTCTCCCAGGAGGTAGACTACCAAATACTTTGCTCTTCTTAGAAAGCAAGGCTTGTATATCAGGATGATATTGCCTTTTTTCTTCCACTGGATCAGTTGGTAGGACCATACACTCAGCAGCCCATTCAACTTGATCATTTCGGATCAGCCTTTCCATTCTTTTCAAAGACACTATTTGAGGACCCCCATTAGACATCCCTCTCAAGACAACATTCTTCCCCTTTGACTAAAATTTCAACTCCATGGTTTGCAAATTCAATGTGATCTCACCAAGAGATCGCAACCATTGTATACCCAACACAACATTTGTATCTACAATTCCAACCACATAAAAATCATCTTTTACCTCATAATTTCCTAATTGCATAGAAAGGTTAGGAATCTTTCTTGTGCAAGACATGGTAAAACCATCTGTAACCATTACCTTGAAGCCTTCAAATTCTTCAGTCTTCAAACCTCTTTTGGCAACTAATCCTTCATCAATAAAATTATGAGTTGCTCTCGTGTCAATTAGAGCAACAATCCTTTGTGAGCCAATCACTCCATGAACCCGAAAGGATTCATTTTTTTGAAAACTTGATAGTTGTGCTAAAGCACTACCATCTCCAACTTCATTAGGCTTCTCTTCTGGAGCTATTTCTCCATCACTACTTGCTGATTCGTATTGCTGATAAGATGAATCAGATTCTGATCCATAATCAAAATAGCCCTCCATTTGATGTGCTTTGCCTCTTCCATAGCAACGGTGACCCTTAACCCAAGGTTCACGGAAAGTGTAGCAAACACCATCTTTTCTCAGTTGTTCTCAGAGCTCTTCTAACATATTTGGTAGAAACTTCTTTGGAAATTTTGAAGAATGTTTTTTATCTTTCTTATGGCTGAAAGGTTTTGAATGAAACTTAGGCCTTGGGGCTGCCAACTCAATGCTCCTTGCTTTCCTGATGGCCTCATCTAAAGTTGTTGGATCAAAGGCTTTGACCCATCCCTTCAAAGGCTCCATTAATCCTTCAGAAAAGAGAACCACAAGTCTTCTCTTAGTAATGTTAGGCACCATTACTGATAATCTTTGAAAATCAGCCACATAATTTTCTAAAGATCCTTGTTGCTTCAACTGTGCCAATTCTTTGAATCTCAACTCGAGATCCTTGGTATCAAATCTTTCAATTAGTTTGCTGGTAAACTCATCATAGGTGTGGATGAGGTTATGGCCAAGAGTGACCAAATCATGAGTCCACCATTCATGAGCTACTCCATCCAAGTGCAATGTGGCAAATTTAATTGCATCTTCCTCTGGCATTGGTCTGAGAGAGAGATAGTTATGCAATTTTTGCACCCATGATCTAGCTGTACACTTATTACCACTATCAAAATGTTCCAAAGTTATCTTTCCCAAAGCTTGATAAAAATCATTTCTAGGGATCATAGGAGGATGTTGCTCATTCCTTCCACCATTTCTCCTACTCCTTTGATTCATATATTGATCAAAGGTCCAAGCATCCCTCATATCAAGAGGTAAGGAAACATATTCCATATAAGCTTGTCGTGCATCATCAGCAAAAGGTATTGCAGCTTCAACTGGTTGTTGCTCTTCCCTTGGAGTGAAAGTAGGAAAAGAGGTCTAGAGGAGGATCCACTAGATGTTGCAGTATGCTGACCCACAATTCTATCTCTTCTATTCACCTCGGGACTGTCATTACTATTATTACCATTAACTCCACTGCTTTCACTAGTTGGATTATTTTTGGGTTGAATGATATTCTATGCCGCTTGCTGATCCAACTTGGAAAATAATCGGGACATCATGTCAATCATCCCGTCAAACTTTTTTTCTATATTATCCCTTTCCTCATTAGCTTGCCTAACACTTTCTGACATTATTTCAACTATTTTCCCACTCTCTTCTATTGCTTTACCAATTTCTCTTAGAACTTCTGAAAATGTCTCTGCTTCTGGGACTTCTGGAACTAATGTTGAGCTCTGGCGTGACTTCTGGTGAAGTATCTAAGATCTTTGTCGCTCATCAGATAACTAACTACTGCTAAATTTTACAGGATGGTAGGGTCTTCTACTCTGGTACCACTGAAATATGCTAACCAATTTTTTGCCATAATTTTAACACATTAACCAACACTTGGCCGCTTGATTATCTTTAGCACCAAAACCAAATCTCTATCAAAGCAACTCTAACCAAGAATGCGCCCTAAAACCACTTAAGGAAGAGGGGCGGGCATATGGTCAAAGGATCCTTAGGATCTAATGACTCAATATTGAAACTGATAAAACTGGAAATGGAAGATAAACTCCATGCCAAGAATGTGCACTCAAGATCCCTTTGAAGGCGAGGTGCTAACATATGGCGGAGTACTTATTACAAAATGAAAGAAACTTAGGTAGATAACCAGCCATAGAAATTTCAATTCATCTGTTGTGGCGGGCATCCACTCAAGCATGGGGATTCACCACTTGACAGTGGGTGAGAGAAGCAAATACAAAGTAATTTTCCTCCTCACTGGCGGTAAACCATCTAGGGGTTATTGTATGTGAATTAGAAGCACAAGTAAATGCAGAGTTAACAATGGTTGGATTAGTACTACTAATTCTCAACCTTACAACTAAAGAAATATGCAATTTACAATGTGTTACAATGATAAAATGAAAGAAAATGTGAGAACGATGAGCTAACAAATTCATAAACTCTCAATGACTGAAAATGGAAGCCAAAATCTGATCTTATTGAAGTCTGATAATGAAAACCAGCAAACTGAAACTGTAAACCAGCACCCTGGGAATTAATGAAATGCTCATAACTTAATCAATTTACCTCTGAATTGAATGAAATCAATTGCAATGGACTTTTGGAGGATGGGCGCCCATGACAAGATGAAGAAACAGCCTAAAAAATCAATCATTAATTTGATGGCACAATTCTGAATGCTCTCAAGATGGTACGACCCTTAAGAAGGGAAATTTGGAAAGAATAAATCATAGACTTCAAATCAAAATCTAAAAATTGCTAGGAAAGGTCGCCCTAACCTTAGGAACAAGATTATTGAATTCCCATAACAAAATTAAATTCATACAAAGTGCTAGAAATAAAATCGACCTTCAGCTGTGTAGACACTAGCAACTTGAAATCTAGAAAAAACTCCAAAATGCATCAACTGTGAAGCTCAATCTGCTAGTCTGATTTGAGAAGCAGCAAACAGCCAACTAGGTGTTATCTTTCAAACATGAAATTGGGAAAATGGCTAGGAGGTAAGCTTTCCTCGAAGCTGAAATCACAATGTCCTTTCGACAGCATAACAATAGCATAAGTTCATGGATGCAAATGCTAGAGAAAAACTTCATTTTTAAAGAGAAAGAGATGACTCTTCAATTCCCCACCAAGGTACGCCAAAGGTCACATAGAAACTTTTCAAATTTCCAAAAATTCATAATTCTCCTCAAGGTGGCGTCCCACTTCATGGCAATAAAACAACTTTATAAAATAATTAAACTTGTTCATGAGGGCGTACCCCTTCATGACACACCTTTTTAAAACAACTTAAGTCATTCCTCTAGGCCATGGGGTCAACTAAAAAATAGAACATTAATGCCTTTATTTCAAATTTTCACCAAAATAATGCTTTTGAAAAAAACCAATAATCAAACCCAAGCACTGCTCCAACTAAAATGATGAACTGAAGGATTGACAACTGAACCACTACCAAAATTAGTATTTACTAAAAATAGTAAACACCTAGAAAAGCCACAAACCTCCAAGCAAGGAAACCCTGATTTCACCATAATCTAGCCTACGGGCCTCCGGAATAGGCTGATGAACTACTAAGCCGATCACTGATGAGAAGGGGACATTACAAGGATAGATCCAGTGCCTTTAGGATCAGTGGAGGGAGTTTCGGTGGAAAGAACTTTAGTCAGGGAAACGGACCAATGACTGTCGTGAAGTCTTTCAACCTAAACGGTGATGGTTGTAGGCTATAAGGCAGTGTTCAGGTGACGGTAAAAGACTTGAGGAATGGGGATGCCAATGCACCAATGGAAAGGGATGAGAGATTAGTTAATGAATTGAAGGCTCGAGGAAATGGGGGGAAACAAACAGGGCCTTCTCAGGAGTTAAAGCAATCTTACCAAGCAATGATAGGCAGGGGAGGAGAAGATGTTCATTCCTCATATAAATCAATCATAGTGGAACTAGATGGAGAACTGGAACAAGAAGTGTCTTTCAATGAAAAATTATTTTCTGGGTTGGGTCTGATAGGGAGATTTAGGGGTTTTTGACCCAACTTGACTGATCTACATTAGTGGATTTCTAGCCACTGGAAGCCTGTTCTAGAAAGGTATGTTCAAACTTATCCCATGGGAAAAGGTTTCTTTATTGTTGTTTTTGAAAAGGAATAAGATAGAAATAGGATCTTATGTGAATATCATTGGGATTGGGAAGAAAAACATGCATTAATGTTAAATCCATGGCACCCAGCTTTTAACCCAGCCACTGAAGTGTTTGAGAGGGCTCCTCTTTGGGTGAGGCTTCCTAACTTTCCTCTACATTTTTGGTTTAATTCATGTTTGGAAGCTGTAGGGAACTCTCTAGGAATATTTTTAATGGTGGATGAGGGCTCTTCAAATCTTTTGCACTCGACTTATGTCTGTATCTTGATAGAGATGGATATAACTAAGGTGCCTCCGGAGGAGATTCAAATAAAAACTTCGAAGGGATGTTGGGTGCAGCCCCTGGATTATGAAGGGGTACCCTTTAGGTGCAGAACTCGTTATAGGACCAGGCATTTGGCTGCTCAATGTGTCAAAAAAAGAACAAAAAAAATTGCTTCCTGGTGGAAGGATGTGGTTCCCCAACACTACATAGTGGAGAAACAGGTGGAGAAGCAAGTGAGCTCGCAGTTGAAGGAAGAGAAGAGGAAGGACAAATTTTTGAGTCATGAATCAAGAGGGGAAGTTACCGATGAATCAAGTTAGAGGGGAGTAACAACAATAGCCAAATGTTGTCTCAACACAGGAAGGAATCCTGGGTGGGAACAATGAAAATGTTGCTTTGAATGGAGGTGAAAAAGAGCTGAGCTCCAAAAATGGGACCACAACACCAGAGTGTCAAGAGAAGAAAGGTGTGGTGAGGACACAAGAGAAGGATGTTGAGAAATGGAAGGCGGATGATCAGAGCCAACAAGCAGTTAGAAAGGGGATTGGTGCTTGGAGTAGTCAGTGTGATATTTCTTCGGATTGGCAGAAAGAGGCTGCAAGGGTGGAGGACGGTTAGAAAACAATCAAGGGGAAGAAAGCTAAGAAGGAAGAGAAGAAAGCCTTTGAAATGGTCCTCTGATCGCAAACTAAAGGAAGACCAAATAATATTTCAAATGCTTAACCTGTTAATAGGTTTTGTAGGGGTTGTTGGCTTAAGGCTTGTTTGTTCATTTTTGGGAAGCTTCATTGGTAAACTGGGAATTGTTTGCTACAAAAATTGGGGGTAGAATTAGAAGTGTTTTTATAGGAATTTTTGGGGCTTGGAAGGGATCTTAACTTACTTTGTAATGAGAATAGTCGTGTAATCTTTTATTTTTATTATTAATAAAATCAACTCTGTTATCGATAAAAAAAAAAAAGGTAAATTATTCACTTATTTCAACTTCCTTCCTTATTATCCCTACATTTGGTGTTGCTTTACCTTTATATAGTATCTTGGGCTTTGACATGTAGCATGTTCAATAATCATTTATTTAATTATTCACATTAAATATGATGCTTTTTATTTTTAGGAAAATTAAATAATTTTGGATTTTATGTATATACTTATGACGAGAATAGTATGCAAAGAAATTTTTTAGTTATGATTAACTATTGATTTAGTTTTTTATTAATTTGATTCATCTTATATCTTGGCTAACTCAAAATGATTTAATTTTTTATTATGTATATTTATGGTTTATTATTAATTTAATTATATTATTAAAGAATTTATTATGATGCACTAATCATTTCTCATGTTAAAGTTGTGATGTGGGTGCTACATCCTTAATTGGAGGGAGAACATCATGGGGAAGGTCTCATCATGCCTAAGTAATGTATAAGATAGAAAGGAGGGAATTGGTCTAGGTTGGTCATCTTGGTAGGTGTCATTCCTTTTGATTATTTTTCAAGAAGTTAGGAAGTTATTTATACCCATTTTTGGAGTCAAAGACCATTCATAAGTTGGGTTGGGTACTATTTTTTTGGTTTTGAATGGTTGAGTTGGTCAATTTATTTTATCTTCATATATGTTGCATTCTTGTGTATTCATGTTACTATCCTAGCTATTATACTATTCATTGTATATGGGAAGAGTAAGTCCATGCCTAATAAAATTATGCACATGTTTTAACCTTATTTTATAAATCGTGTTATTCATGGCATGACCATGAGGGGATATTTTATCTTGGGCTAGTATTTAGTGATGAAATATTTTAAATATATTGTGTCACTTTGAGCTTAAATCCTATTGATATAAACTATGTATTGTGTATGTTACTTAAAGGAATATAATACTCTTATTTTCCTATTTTGGAGAATAGTGATAAATCCTAAAGAATAAGGTTGAGAGTTTACAACATTAACTGGAGTGTTGGAGGTGTGGCCTCCATCTCACCATATTAAGGTTGGTATAGTGTGGTGATAACTACAACCAAGCACTTTTAACCATCCTCGTCACCATGAAAATCTAGCAACTCTACTGAGAGAACCTTGGAAATAGAATAAATTATTATGAGCCACCAAAATATGTAGGTACTAATATTCTTATTATCTTCAAAGAGTTTATTTGGGATAGTAGTGAGGATTAAGTATTGGATATTTGTTTGTGACTTTTTTTTGGTGTATTTAATATTTATTTTTAAAGAATAGAGACATATGGGAGAGGTTATAAGTAGTGATTGCAAGAATTGACAATAAAACCTCTAAGTTTTTTATTTGAAGCACTAGGAATGATTTCATTGTATGATCATTAAGCTTAAGTATCCCATTTTATCATAGTAAATGATGATGAATGGTGTCAAATTTAATATTCTCTATTATTACATAGGTTTAAATCTTGAAGTCATGAGTTGAGGCCTATGAAATTCTAGTTGGAAAAAGTGTGAATATTTTTCACCCAACTGCTACAGTTTAGACATTGTTAATATCCTAATTCATATGCACTCAAAACTCTTATCCTAAACTTAACTAGGAGATAGCCAAATCCTTCAACAACCAGAACATAAAGTTCCAAAACCAAAGGAAAACCTTGATGGATGGACCTATGAATTCCAAAAGGAATATATTATTGTTGAGTTTTCATGATGCAAGGAGAGGCATCCACAAACAACATCTCTATATACTAAATAAAATAGGTCCCAAATCCAAGCACTTGAAGCATGGCAAGGATGAATGATCATTTAGTGCAATAATAACCCTTGGAAAATTCAAATTTGAGGGAGATGTTAGGTCGATGGGAGTGATAAGCCCATTATATGCCTTCTCATACAATAATAATATTATCCATGTTAAATTTGGACTTAATGAATCTTATTTTTTTAGGATGGACAAGTTGGGGGAGCATGAGCTAGAGTTTGAGAGCCAAAGATTTGGAAATGATCTTGTAGGATATTTTTAACTAAGTAATCAACCCCTAATTAGAAATATCCTTAGGGTACCCAAATTTAGGTTTAAACTTAACATTTTTTTTGTTAATAGCTTTCCTATATTTGGAGTGAAAAGCTTCAATATAAACCTTATGGAGGTATTTGCAAACAATATCCCAAAGGAACTTGTAAAATTCACAAGGAAACCCATCCAACCTGGGAGCTTTATCATTAACCATCATGAAAATAACTTCTTTTAAATCTTTTAAGGTGAACTTATTCACATAGAATGCACTAGGAATTAAATACTTGGAAAAGGAAAACATTGAGGCATTGTTGTAAGGCATACATACTAAGTGTATTGTATAATCCTAAGCCACAAAGACCTACTCATTATGTCAAAAAAAGGCCTAAATAATATCATGAATCTCTTGCAAGAGTTGATGCCCTTCAAAAATTTGCTTGATAGATGATGAGAAATGATGGGCATACATGGATTGAAAAAAATATTTTGACACTTGATCACCAATTTTGATCTAGTGGAGCCTAGTCTTGATTTTCACCCCATGAGATAAATAAGAATCTACAACTTGCTTCTACTACAAAGCTAAGACATGCAAATTTGAGTAGTAGAATCAAATAGTTATTCTTCCAAAGTGATGGTGGCTCAACAAAGATCAAGGGTGGTGGCCTCATATGAGTGTCAATGGAAGAAAGCTAATAGTCACCCATAAATAAGATCAAAATGCTGATAAAAAACCACTTTTCATTTACCTTTTGGGTGATCAAATGAATTCATTTAAAATTTATTATTTTTAAGCATGTAGTCCTTATTATAAGCTTCCCAAAAAGTATAATTTAAAATTTTTTTATTTTTTTTATTTTTTTTATTTTTTTTTTTTAAAAAGGGGGTAAAAACTTTATTGAAACTCATAAAGGACCATTACAAAGAAAGCAAAGGACTGAAGTCCCAAGAAACAGCAAAAACAAAAGAACAGAGAACAACCAAAGTCATCCAACTCCTAAACTAGCCCTATCCTCAATAAGAACTCCCTCCAAATCATGGTGAATCTCCAAAGGAATAAGCTCCCACTCCTCAATTCTCCACCCACCGACACGCTCAAAGGCCCATTTTTCCAAGCAATCAGCAACCCTATTCCACTCCCGCGGAATATGAACAAAAGTCACCATTTCCATCAATGAACTAACCTGCATAATCTGCTGCACAATCATAGCCAACTGCCAACTGACCCCCACCACTTTTCGCTCAATGAGCAAATTGATCAAGACCTGGGAATCAGATTCACAAATAACCATTTTCCACCCCAAAGCATGAGCCCTCTCAAAGGCACAGAGGATAGCCAAACCTTCTACAATGTTGATAGTCTTCAACCCCTCATGGATTGAGAAGAGGAAAACCACTGAACCTAAAGAATCCCTACCAATCCCCCCAATACCAGTAGGTCCCGGATTTCCCCTAGAAGAGCCATCAGTATTAATCTTCAGGACTCCATCAGAAGGGGGCTACCACCTACCAATCCTATGAATTTTCTGCTTCGCCTTTCGCCCTCTCCTGACACAAGCAAAAGTCACAGAAAACCCCAGAATCCCAAATCTCTCCACCACCGCAGCATCCCTTTTCTCTAACAGAAATCTCACGTCACACTTGGCCTCCACCGTCTCCTGAATCATGCTCAAAATTCGCTGCCAGACTTGTTGCACAAACTTCTTCTCACCACGAATAATTTTCCTATTATGTTCCAACCAAATCTACCATAGCAAAAAGATAGGCCCCACAAACCACACTTCTTCTAAGAAAGAAGTCATAGAGGGAGGCCTACCCACACTGTTCCAAAAATCAATCAAGGAGGAAGCATGAACACAGGGGCTCTGCCAAATACCCCACCAAAAATGCCAAATCTGGATAGCAAAAGGACAACAGAAAAACAAGTGAGAGGACTCCTCCTCGACAACCCCACACAAAACATAGACAGAAGGGCCATGGAAACCCCTCTTCTGGATATTGTCCCAAGTGAAACACTTATTCCAGGCCAACATCCAGACAAAGCAGTTACACTTAGGCCAGGAGAACTTGTTCCAAACCTTCTTCCACCACTGAACTTCCTCCCCATTCATCATGTGGGACAATAGCACCTTATATCTAGAGGCCACAGTATAGACACCCAAAGGATTAGGAGACCAAGCAAGCACATCTTCCTCCCGAAGAGAACTACATTGACGACTAGAAAGAATACTTTGCAGCATAACACAATCCTCTTGTAGACCAACATCCGGCCAAACATCAGGAGACTTCCATCTAGCCACCTCAAGTTGTCCGCAAAAAGAGGACTTAAAGTCACTCACACGTGACCAACAAGCCTCAATAAACCTCTGGCAAAGATTCAATAAATTAGGGTATTGAGAGATGAGAGGAGGAGAGCCATCCCAAGAATTAGACCAGAACTGAACCTCGGTCCCCTGCTTACAAATCCAAAATAAACCATCCTTAATAAGAGTAGCCCCCTTTTTGAGAGTCCCCCAGATCACTGAACCCTTCCCGACAAGGGGATAATAAGGAATATCATTCTGAGGAATTCCTAAAAAGTACTTTTGAGACAGAACTCGGGCCCAAAGCTTATCCTGCTCAGTGCACCACCGCCAATACAGCTTCGCAGCCAGTGCCACCCCAGTCAAAGCTGACTATCACAATCCAAGACCCCCATACTGCTTCAGGCTACAAACAACTTCCCATCTAACCAAACTCCATTTAGTAGACATCAAACAACCAACCCATAAAAACTGCCTAGCCATAGAGTCCAACTCCTTAACAAAGCTCACAGGTGCAACCTGGAGCATGCATCTATAAATGGGAAAATCCTGCACCACAAACTTGATTAACTAAACATGGCCAGCAAAAGATAACCATCGATGAGTCCAATGATTAACTTTAACCCAAAATTTATCCAAGATATTCTTCCAAGACTCCCTGGGCAATCACCCATCCGAGATGGGGATACCAAGATAGGTCAAAGGAAGATTCCCAATCTGAAATCTCAAGGTCCGAGCAATCTGCTGTTGAATGGGGTCTGAAGTATTCAAAAAGAAGATGGAAGATTTATCTTCATTAATTAATTGTCCCAAGGCAATCAGGTAAACGTCCAACGCCCTATGAATATTAGCAGCTTCTCCCATTGTAGCCTTTCCCATCAGAGTAGTATCATCCACAAACTGCAAGTGCGACTGTGGAGGCAAGTCACCACCCCACCACCAACCCTAGATTAGACCACCCTCCACATTTCTGCTAATCAATCTCCCCAAACCTTCAGCAAAGAGAAGAAACAAATACTAAGAGAGGGGATCCCCTTGACGAAGCCCCCTAGATGCACCAAATAACTCAAAGTGCTCTCCATTAATAATCACAGAGTAAGAAACAGAAGTAATGCAGCTCATAACCCAGTGAATCCAATCTTCCTCGAAACCAAAACACTGAGAATCTTTCGAAGAAAAGACCATCTGACCCTATCATAAGCCTTAGCCATATCCAACTTAATGAACATCCCCTTTTCTTTGGAGCTAGCCATAGAATGAATGGTCTCGGTTGCAATAACAATTCCATCCAGAATCTGCCTTCCCGCCACAAAGCCACTCTGCTCCTCAGAAATTAGCTCCTTAAGCCCCTTTTTTAACCTATCAGCAATTAACTTAGAGATAACTTTATAAGTGACATTGCAAAGAGAGATGGGATGGAATTGACTTAACCTATCAGCCCCATCACACTTGGGAATGAGGGATAGAAAGGTAGAATTTAACGCTCTGAGCATCTGCTTGTTCCGCTGAGATTCCTGAACAACAGCCAAAAGGTCTAGCTTGATGATATCCCAGAATTCTTCGAAAAAATCCACCAGGAATCCATCAGGACCAGGAGCTTTCCCTTTCTTCATCTGGAAAGCAGTCCCCTCAAGCTCCTCTAGCGTGATATTACTCATAAGAAGCTCGTTCAATTCTCTAGACACCAGAGGGGGAATATAGGAAAGAACCTGGGCTTCTTCCGAAGACCCCCCTTGCGAATCCTCCTGAAAAAGAGAGGAAAAATAGTGCACCACCTCACCTGAGATTTCAGGAAAGGAGGAGAGCTGCTCACCCCTGTCATTCACCAGAGCTGAAATAGAATTGCCTTGCCTCTTGTCCTTCACATAATTGAAGAAAAAAGCAGTGTTTTTATCCCCCTCCTGAAGCCACTCTATTCAATCCTTTTGTTTCCAATACATTTCCTCCTGCAACTCGCACTCCTCCAGAGCTTTCAAAGCCTGAGCCTCTTTCTGAAGCAAATCCTCGGTCATCCCCCCCTCCCTTATCAGTCTCGTGATACCATCCAATTCAGTCTGCGCAGCTGCCTTAGCATGAAAGATGTTCCCAAAGCAATAAAGATTCCACCGCTTGAGCTGATATTTCACATATTGAAGAATTTTAGCAAAGGTGTACATTGCCTTACCGAAGGCAGGTCTACCACTTCTCCGCCATTCAGCCACATAATCATAAAAAGATTGGTCCCGCAGCCACATGAGCTGAAATCTAAAAGAAGGAGAACGATGCACACGACATGACCCAAGAGCTAGCTTGATAGGCCAATGGTCAGATCCTCTCCAATCCAAAATTTCAAAACAAGAAGACCACTGACCACCAATCCAATAGCAGGAAACCAAGAAGCGATCCAGTCTCTCTACAATACAATTATCCCCTATCCTACGATTGTTCCAAGTAAACTTACCATTACTGGGCTTCATATCCACTAAATTCAAAGCATCAATGTTATCACACAGGAGCAACACCGAGGGCTCCAGCCTCGCAGTACCACCACTCTTTTTAGCCAGCTCAGTGATAGCATTAAAATCTTCAGCAAGAATCCAGGGATGGAAAGGAGCCAAACTGCGGACAAACCAAATATGGGACCACAGAGACTGTTTACCCCGAAGATCAATAGGAGCATAGATATTAGAAAGGAGAAAAATCTCCCCTGTCTCAAAGCTAGAAGCAATCATAGACATAGCAGATTTAGAGGACAACCACCAAAGAGGACAGAGCTTCCTCAGGTTTCATAAACAAGCTATGCCCCCAGAAGACCCATGAGCACCAATGCACTAACACTCCTCGTTCCTCCACAACTTAGGAGCCAAACTAAACATACTATCCACTAAAAGCTTGGTCTCCTGCAGAAAAAGAATATCAGGACCATGTTTCCTAACCAAATCATGAACCTCTTTTTGTCAAGGGCCGTTGTTCAAGCCCCTTACATTCCACGATAGAACAATCATTTTGGGGGGTTCAAAAAATGAGAATCCAGAGTCTTTACTGACACTAACTCCACCAAAGTCTCTCCTATCAACTTAATCTTTTCTAGATCCTTCTTTCTACCAAGTTTGGCATATTTCTCCGCCCCACCCTTCTTAAGATCTCTTTGTAGAAGGCCCAACTGAGGAGAAGGCTTGTTGCCTTTAGCCGTAATCGGATTTACCTTTCGTCCAGGAGAGGAAGAATCCCCACCACCTTTCGGTGCCTCGGCTGAAATAACCGACACCTCCAAGACCACTAACTGTAGATCTGTATCCATGTGCAAATTATCTCCACCCGGAGGAACCAATGAAACACCAGAGATATTGTCCACCAGAGCTAAACCCTCAACCTCCTAAACCAAGCTCAACAACCCCGGGTTCACTTCCTGTTGGCTGAGATCATCCAATACCTCAAACCTGTTAAAAGTATCATCATCTTGTCTTTCCTTTAAGGTCCTCTTCTGACCCCAGTTCCTGTTATGAGCCTTAACCTGAACAAAACCATCCACACCAACAACATCACCAGAGATAAGGCCCTTCCCCTTATCAGCCACAGGGGGGTTGCGAGGAGGTGGTGCAGGCTGAGACTCCACAGGCTTATATCTTGGACATCTACACTGCAAATGACCATATTCATGACATAGACGACAATGGAAAGGAAAGGTCTCATAATCTAGTTGTTGCACCCAAGAGAAGGATCCCGCACACATATCCACAGCATCAAACAAAGGCTTACTAAGATCAATTTCAACACAAATCCGAGCAAAAGTCATTACCTTTTTACCCAAGGTTTGCAATGAAGACCCAACAGGTTTTCCAAGCAGTGAAGCCACCAGGTTCAGAGCATCCTCCCGACAGCACTCCACGGGGAAACGAGGCAAACAAACCCAAACAAGGACACGGTTTGGCAGCTCCTCCAAGGGGATGAAGCTAGCATGCCATGGTTTGATAAACAACCCCACTTGGTTATGGAAATAAGGACCACCCTCAAAGACCCTAGTGCGATCCGCCCTACAATTAAAGGTTACCATAAAGTAACTATTGGCCAGCAATATGATCTCCATTTCTCCCTCTGGCGCCCAAGTCCTCTAAGCCCAAGATTCCAAAAATTGAAGTAAAACCCTCATCCCCAAAAATTTGCAAAATAATGAGTGGTTTGAATAATACTCGACATCTTCAGCAATCATCTCAGGCGGGATCACCAATTTAGGCCTCTCCTGGCAATGCTTGAGACAGCCATTAATCTTCTTGAGTCTTGCACCATTAGATGACCCCGCACCAACAAACCCTGAGTCCAGAATAAATAAATTGTTATCAAAAGTCTTCAACCCATGGTTTGGAGACTTCAAACCAAATGCTGCCTGAGTAGCCCTAGAAGGCTTACCACTATGTATGGACATCGAACCTGAGACGGGCATGCAAGAGCACTACCCGACACCGGGTGGGGAGACCCCACACCACCACACCCGACCACCCTACACACACACCCCCACCAGTCGTACCCTACCACACGCATGCCAACCAAAGAATACAGTTGCAGGAGAATCCCCGCACGCCACAAGACCCCCAAGCTTCACACCCACACCACACCCAGAGAACACAGCCCCACGCGGACCTTACCAGCAAACAGAGCCTCAAAAAATAGCAGCACCCCAAAGCCCAGCTGGCCACCGACGCAGAGAGAGAGAGATCTAGCCCAAACCAGTCAGTGCAAGCCAAAAAACCTTCCTCTGCACACCACAGAGAGCCAGCAAAGAAGGAGGGTCTACCTAGCAACAGCAACACCCAGAAAGCATATAGTTCCCCCCCCGACGCACCAGCAGGAAGACACAGGAAGCGAGCTAGGGCACGGGTGCCCTAGCTCGACCAACAGAGCTGCGAGTCGCCATCCTCTTCAACATCTCAATCGTTATAATGGTCAAATATATTTAATTTTATTATTATATTTATTTTTTATTTCTTGTGAATGTAGGTTTTTCATCAAAAATCAAGCTCTTTGTTATGCACATGTGGAAAAATAGTAGATTATCAAAAAAAAAAAAAAAATATGTTGTGGCTAGGTATTGATGTCCTTGATCCAATAAAATAATAATAATTTGAATTTCAATACATACAAAAAAAATTAGTTGTTTACAGTCCGCCTATGTCTAAATTGTAATTGGTTTGACTTCAAAAATTGATTAAGAAAAAAATATTCAATAAACACTATGAAACCAAATGAACATGCTAGATATCATAGTTACAAAGATAAATTCAAAAAAAAAAGAATTTTATCCTTCATAGAAAAAAATTTATGTTGTTTACGGTGAGCATCAATCTTTAACAATGGTGTTTACTACTAAAAACTAGTTTTCGAAGGAGATGGAAAAAGAAATGCAATCTGATTCAAAAAAATTAAAATATATATATATAGAATCTACAGACAAAATGTCACAAATCACTAGTTTGCATCATCTTTAAATTCCTCATGGTTTAACAGCTATAGGTGCCCGAAAGTGAATATTTAGTTAAAAAAAATCAGTTCAATGTCCAATTTGGCCAAAAATTGTAAACTAGTATTGTGGGATCACCCTGCTTCTAGTGCAAAGCTAAGCCATACAAATTTGAGTAGTAGAATCAAATAGTTATTCTTCCAAAGTGATGGTGGCTCAACAAAGATCAAGGGTGGTGGCCTCATATGAGTTTCAATGGAAGAAAGCTAATAGTTTCCCATAAATAAGAAAGTAGTATAGGTAATGGCATCATTCCACCATGAAATCTAGCCAATGTCATACAAGGGGTGAGAATCTTAATTTTAGAAATATTGTTTGTGAGCTAAGGTGGCCTTGTGATTGTACTAAATTGTTGAAAAAAATTATGTATTTATGGACTTGGGAAGGATAAATTTCCATTCAATACAAAACTATATCATAAAGTGGTCTAAAAGGATAAAAATTTCCAAGGGTTCAACTAGCAAAGGATAATAGTTATCACAATCTAGTCTCTTTAAAACTCTATTAGGCCTAACCCGTAAATTTCTCAAAGTGTGCCATGCCATATTAGCTAGGAAATTACCAAGATTGGGATAAAAAAACCCCAATTTATTACACATGTAGAACCATGCCTCTCATTTTTTAGTTATCTAGTGCATAGGTAAGACCCCACATTTTCATAAGTCATCTCTATCAGATTAAAATCTTCAAATTAAACCCAAGTGGCAATTGGAATTGAAGTAGTGATCCATATCCAAAGGGAATATCTCTCCACAATATCATTTGAGGCATAAAAATAATAATCCCAAAGGAATGATTATAAATTTCTAAAGGGGTCCATAGAGCTTGATTACTAGGGTCACATCCTTGGCCAACTAAATGTTGATGCCACAAAAGATACAAAAGGGTGATAACACCACCTTGTCCCACTTCATGTTGGCTACACAACACATGACTAGAAGACCAAATCACATGATAAATAACAAAAACAAAAAATAAAAAAAATTAATCTCTTACAAATAAAAAATGTATAAATCTATGAATTATAAATGAACATCACAAACAAAGTATTTTTGTGGGGGCTCTAATAACCCACTAACATTCGAAGAAACAAAATTCATAAGTGAGTGTTGAGAGGAAATTCCTCATTATCAAACTCAACCAAAGTAGAATAACTATTTTATGATATCACTTATTGGGCTTGAAATTTTCCAATCTGGAAGTGAAGAGGTACATGTTGTCAATTGGTCGGCAGTTCTCCATCCTCTAATTGCCCTAGAAAATTGCAAGACTTCCTCTACCTGACAAGAGGACGTAAAGCAATATGAGCATTGATGATAGTTAGTTGATCCAAGGTTGACACTATAAAAGAAAGGTACAAGCTACTTTTGCCTTACCATATTCCTACCTAGAGGAGGAGGGTATATCCTACTTGAGTTTGTAGGTTTTGAAACATGCTGCAAAATCTAATTCCCTAAGCTAAAAAGTGTAGGGGAAGGTGTGTTTTGACTAGAGTTCTTGGCATTACACCTAACAATAGTAGAACAACCTCAGACACCGAAATCTGGTTTAAGCCTGCAACTTCCATATTCTGCATAATTCATATTATTCATGGTCAAGATTAAATAATGTCAATTATTTAATTATACATCTTAACATTAATTCTTCTATTAATTAAATAATTTCAATTATTTAATTAATTCACTTTTCTTTATTTCTTCTATTAATTAAATAAACGCTTGTTATTTAATTATTTTACTAATTAACCTTATTCTTCCGGTTAAATTAAATAAATCATTATTTAATTTATTCTTTATCATATTTCAACTATAATTAAATGAATTCTTAATTTATTTAATTATTCATTTTGAGTCCTTTCATCACTTAGTTAAATAAATATTATTTATTTAATTATCCTTCGAATATTGTCTCTTGAATTAAATGAGTTATTTAATTCATAAATTCTATTTTAACACATTCTTCTATATTTTAGATAATTATGTGAGTTATCTAAGTATTCACTTTTACTCAACTCGACATCTATTTTAATCGTTCAGTTAACTATTCATTTGATGTCTGAGTGGCATTCTCGAGTAATCTCCTCGTCTAACCATTCAATCGTCAGTTCTAACTCATTTGCGTGCACATGCATATTAATTAAATATTATTATTTAATTAATTAAGTGTTGTGCGTGCGTTCGAACAGAGAGTTGCTTTAATCAAATCTTTATATTTGTCATGCAAAGATAATTCTTATGTCTTCGAATGCCGAACTGAAGATTAAATCATTTATTTAATCTTTAATTCTATTTCTAATTCGAATCACTTATGTCACTTCTATCAGTTAACAGAATACATGTCTAATCAGTCAATCTCAACCGTCCGTTGATCTTTCAATCTTGACCTGTCGTTCGAATAATCAATTTTCTATAAATTGATTTGTCATTCTTCATTCCAATCTCTCTCGCGAAATCTTACAACTTTTGAGAGCACTTTTGTCTTGAATCTTCGATATTTTGCTAATCACTATCTTAAGCTATACTTGCACGAACTTGAAAATCTGAGGGCAATTATACTACACAAGCAAAATGGAGAAGGGAAATCGAGATGAATCATGGAAATACGTTTGAAGATTGGTGAGATTGTTCTAGTTTTTAATTACGTTTTTACTTTCCCATGTTCTTTGTTGCTTAACGAATGAATTTTCATTTTAGATTTTGGTATTATTTACATGTGTGCTTCTAATCTTCCTTGTTGTCTATTGTGCAAAGCTTTTATTTGGCGTTACAGAGATTACAAAACAACACTATTGAAGAGGGACCAAGGGACTCACAAAAATATCCATTTGGTAGATTCCCAAAGGAAAACATGGAGGTTAGGGTTTGACATGGTGTTGGAAGGAAAGGGATATTCTCAAGCAACAACTATAAAAAATTTAACTCAAACATGTGTGCATAGAAATAGAGAACAAACACTTAGATATGTAGGTAATAAAGTTACACAAACATAAAAGAGCTAAGAAGAAGCAATATTAATCAATTTCATTATTGTAGAAGCAAAATATAATCGTTACAATTGTAGAGATGCAAAATGCATAAGTTTGACAAAGAAAAACCTTGGAGGAGCCATAGGAAGAACCCTTAGAATGAATACATTTCTTTCCTTTATAGATTAGACATAACTTAGATAACTACAGACCAAACCCTAACATACCTAGGGTTAGCAATGAAGTTCATGTGTGAGCGAATAGAGCCCTCTCGTGAAAATCATGATCTAGGCATGGATTTATAAGAAGGGACAATACAATTAGCAATAAATGAGCATTGGAATCCATAAGATAATCTATAGAAGTTAGGGGGGCAATAAATGATGTCCTTGAAGCCCTAGAATTGAAATAGGCCACTCAAAAAGGTTGTTGGAGCATTAATATCATCACCTAAAAAAAATGTAAAATCCATTGAATGGTCAAGGCATCAGGCCCAAAAGGAAATGTTTATCATGCATTAAATGGTCTGGAGCTATGAAAGAGAATCTTTGTCAAGGATTGAGCATCAAGCCTAATTCATACTACTTACACATCATTGGCATCCAACTGTTGAGGATCAGGCTTTGGGCGTTCACCATACTGCATGTAGAAGAAAGGAAGAGAGATTTGAAGGATTCAACTATAGTAAAGTATAAAAAGGTCACCCTTGTTGAGTGTTGAAAGTTGGGGAGAAGGCTTACACCTTATCATGAATGTGAAAAGGGTAAAATGGATACCAAATCTCGACATCTAAAGAGAGCCATCAAAGGTTAGATGGATAGGCTACCTCTTACCAAAGAAAGGTAAGAGGTAAAGGAGAAGGTCAAAGCCTAAAGTCAAAAAACCTGACACAACCAAATTTTTGAAGGAAAGAGTTAGGGAAGGAAAGATAGAAGAAGGAAAAAAAAAAGATTGATCACTAAAGGTCGAAGATGTTTTGGGATCAAGGGTTGGTAGATATCTCTACTTACTAAGATGAAAATATGGAAAGAGATAAGAGGGAAACCCAACCCCTAAAGTCTAAAAAATCAAGACTTAGGAAAATCTTAAAGCCTCTTTGGGACTTCAATGATTAGGGGTAGGACTTAAGGGTTACCAAGAGAGCATGGTAAGGGTTAAAGGGTAAGGTCGATGGTTGAAAGCCAAAGCACTTAGGATAAAATATGCCAATTTTTTTTGTTGATTTGCACAAGAAATACCTTCCTCATGCACCTCAAATGAGAAGTTTTTGAAGCTCAGGAATACTATCAAATTGAGCAATAGGAGAATTACTCTCCAAGAATATGTGTGGCTTCTCAATGGTAGATTTTTTAGCATGTTGGTCCAATGTGAAGCATTCTAACTCAATCACATTATCCCTAATTTCAAAGGTCGCATATTCATCTTGAATGAAGACCTCATATTCAACATTTCTACATTTAAGGATAGTAGAAAACCAACATACATCATAACTTGTATTGATGCATACCTCATCAACACATACCTTATATTTGTGAGATGCTTTAGGTGAAGAACTGAATTCTTCAAATTGTCTCTTTTTATTCATTTATTCTTGGCAACTGGCCACAATAAAATCATACTCCTGACATGAGATGGCTGCCACATCCTATGTTATATCTTCACTCCTATACTACCCACAATTCTCCTCCTTTGGGGATGAAGGTTTGACATCCAAGTTTGAACAAAAATCATTTAAGTCATCCCAAAAGAGGTCCTCCACCTTAGAACTATAGACCCCAATAGATAGGGAAGTTTCCTTCACTATGGAAACGGATAAACATGTTTGCTACTATTGTTGCTCCAAAACCTAAGAGTTGTCTTCATCCATCAAGCCAGAACCAAGTTGCTCAGACGCATCTACTGATGTAGGTATAGGTGATTCTTCCTCATTTTCAACAAAACAAGGGAGGAAATAAGATGAGAGGACTTATTCCTCTATTGAATCAATTATCTCTACCTTTTTAATGTCTTGTTGTTACAACTAATTATCTTCAACTATTTCTTATAGCTAAACAAGACACTCATTGTCTAGGGAACATGAAGGCTCTTCAAAAAACACTTCCCTGCCCCTAGCCTAGAATATTTCCCTCTTTTATTCCATTGACCAGCTTGGATCCCATACAACTGGTCCACCTGTACAAAGTGAGATAACAATAGAGAGAGAAAAAAACCATTGGAGATCTTTTTGAAGCTCTGAAAGGGGCTGCTCAATAGTAGAAAAGAGTTGAGCCTCCTTTAGGATTGGTTCATGTGAGGAATGGAGTATCTCAAAACTTGGGATCTCCAACATAGGAGATCTACTTAATGGAATAGGAGGTTCAATAGGAGTTTCAAGGGGCTAATTAGGATTCCTAAAACTAAAAAATTTGTGCTTGTGCACTTCCTCCTTAGTAAGCTATTTTGGAACTGATGCAGGAGTTTTTCTAAAACTAGGCACACAAGGGGTTGCCTGAGTCTTGAAAATTTATGCTAGATCAAGGGCAAGTCTAAGTTGCTCTTTCCTAGCAGCACCTTGTCTTGTTATACACTCTTATTTTCACCTTCTTTGAGCCTCCAAATACTATCCATACATCCACTGAGCTTCCATATTTTGATGTGGATGGTGATTTTTATGGATAAGCTCATCTTGTTGTGGGAAATAACCCTCAAGCCCATGATAGAATTCATTATCCCACTCCTCTTGATTTTCAAACTCTTGTTGCTCCTTAAACTCAACCATCTACCTATGGAGATCTCTCATCATAGACATGAGTCCACTCACATCTTGAGGATGAAAAAAAGAATAAGGAGCCTCCTAGGGTTGTTTATAGGAATTTATAGGCATCCAAGAAGCTTTATCAAGGGGATGGGTGGTGAGCATCTTGAGAAGATTGAAAACCCACAATAGCAAGGTTCTAAGAAATGAAAGGAGAGGCATAACTAGCTTGATTTGGTTGATTGGGAGGAATAGATTTGGAATTTTCATGATATGGGGGAGTCTACATATAGATTCTATTGTCACATGAAATTGTACCCTGTTGAACATAAAGTTCAACATTCTAAAGACACAATGGAAACAACCTCAAGGTGTGGGACCTTTGCATGTATGAGGTTGAATCTCTAGAGAAGTTTGGCTTCCTCTTTCAATCCAAGTGTAATGTGTTGGTCCAAGCCAACACATGAAAACCTACCACTACCCTACTCTAACAGTTGACAAGGGAAAAGGGGAAGAAGGAGAAAATGAAAGGGAAATGGAGGTGGTACACCAAGATGGAAAGTTGTTTCTTCCTAGCTAAGATTGCTTGGTACATCAAAGAAGAGGATCAAAAGACTCACATAGTTCTTTGTTAGCGATTCTCAAAGGAAAACATGGAGGTTATAATTTGACAAGATGTTGGAAGGAAAGAAGTTTGTCAAAACTATAACTATAAACAAAATAACTCAACATATAAGCATTAAAAAAATATAACACTCAGACATGAAGGTAATGAAATATTACTCATACATAAAAGAGGAGAGTACTAGTAACAATGATTATCTTCATTAATGCAAAGGAATATAGCCAATATTTATAATCATAGAGATGCAAAATGCGGGTCTACCAAAGAAAAACCCCAAAGGAGCTAGAGGAATAACCCTTGAAATGAATACATTTCTTTCCTTTATAAATCAATCATAACTTAGAACCATAAATTGAACCCTAACCCTAACCAAGGTTAATAATGATGTATGTGTGCGAAAGAAAGAATCCCTTCCATGAAAATTGTAATTAGAGAATGGATCCATCAGAAAGGTCAATAATGAGCAATAAATGAGCATGGGTGCCCATTAAATCCACTTGAAAAAGTTAAGGGGAGTAATAAATGTCATCCTTGAAGCCCAGAAATCAAAACAGGCCACTTACAAGGTGGTTTGAGCATTAAGGGAATTTCTTAGAAAATACGTCAAATCGGTTGAAAGGTCGGGGTGTTAGGCCTAAAATAAAAAAAATTCTATGCATTAAATGGTCTAAAGCCACAAAAAATAGAACCTTCCTCAAGGATTAGGCTTTGAGCCTTCTTCATACTTTATGCACATCTTGGAATCTAACTATCGAAGATTGAGCTTTGAGAGTCCACCATACCACATGCCAAAGGAAGGAAGAGGAAGGAGGGAACCACAAAGTCCATAAGGATAACCCTTTTTTGGGATTTGGAGGTCAGGAAGGAGGTTTACACCTTATCGTAGATATGAAAAGGGTAAAATGGAAGACCAAAGGTCGAAGATCAAAAGGAGAAATTGGGGTTCAGAGGGATGAGTTACCTCTTACCAAAGAAATGTAAGAGGTAAAAGAGAAGGTCAAAGCCTGAAGTTCAAAAACTCAACACTTAGCCAAATGTTTGAAGGAAGGAATGAAAGTGATAAGGAAGAAAGGTGGAAGATGAAATTTTGATGTCCAAAATCCCAAGATGATATTTTGAGGATCAAAGATCAAGAAGAAAGCTTGCGCCTTATGAGGAGAAAGTGGTAAGGCTAAAGAGGTAAGGCCAAAGGCCGAAACCTAAAACACTTAGGGGAAAATGGAAGGAAAAGGAATGGAAGTGAGGAAGAAAGCATATGAGTAGAGAAGTAAGAGAAAGCCCAAAAGCATGAAAACTTAAGACTTGGCCAATTTAGGAACCTTCAAGGAGAATTCATGCAAGATGGTCCATTTGGATCTGTTAGATTGATTATCAATGATGGGTCACCAAAGGGTGGCATGAAATGTCAACATTTATGTTGATTTTTATGGGATTATTACCTACTAATCATGGAATCCAAAGGCCTTATCAGTCCATTAGGCATAGAGTCATGAGGGTAAAACTTCACAGTTAGGCCCCCCAAGGGAAAAAAAAAACATGTGCAAGCTTGCACTTGGAGGAAAATAGAAAACTAGAACATGTATTCCCTTAAGGAGAATGTAGGGTGTGCAAGAGCACTTCATGGAAAGAAAGATATTTACAATATGTACAGTAAAATAATAGGAAGCAAAAAATGGAAATTTTCCTCTGTCAAAGATGAACCTTTTGAAGGAGCTCATCTCCCTCAAACCATAGTTGTAGACCTCACCCAACTACAACCACCGAAAACTACTACCAACACATATGGAACTAGACAAGATTCCTACAAGGTGAAGGGCCATTTCACTGTAAAATTTTCAATTATAGGGGAACCATATAATGCAAGTTTTGGACTCATCTGACACTAGTTCATTAAGTGAACATATAGTAGCAAGGGTGAAATTTTCTAAAGGTAGGTTAGCATCCAAGAAAAAACCTTCTATAGAGGGAAGACAATGCATGTCACAAAAGGATAGGCCAATGTCATAACCATTGACCTCATCATTGTGTGAACTAAAACCAAAAGAGAAAGTTTCCAGCTCACATGGTGTGACAAACCTTTCTTTTTATCTACACAAGGAATCTCTTCTTCATGTACCTTAAATGAAAATATTTGAATCTCAAGAATACTATCAAATTGAAAAATAGGAAAATTAGTCTCCCAAAAGATGTGTGGTTGCTCAATAATTACTAAATTACTTGTATTGATGCACACTTCATCAATACAAACCTCAAATTTTTGATACACTTCGAGTGAAGAACTAGATTCTCTAAATTGCCTATCTATTTTGATTTCTTCTTGGAAACTAGTTGCAACAAAATCAAACTCTTGGCATGTAATGGTTGCCACATCCTCTATTGTTTCATCACTCCTATGTTGCTACCCTCTTTGCTCCTCTTTTGAGGGTGAAAGATTGGCATCCAAGATTAAACAAAAAGCTTCTAAATCATCCCAAAAAAGTCCTCCACCTCATAACTACAGACCTCATTAGATATGGGAGTTTCCTCCACTATAGTAGGGGATAAACATGTCTATTGTTGTTGTTAATCCAAAACCTTGGAGTTGTCTTCATCCATCAAGCCAATACCAAGCTTCTCAAAATATTCTATTGATGTAGGTATAAATGATCTATCCTTGTAATCTTCAAAAAAACAATGGAGGGCATCAAATGAGAGGATTGATTCCTCTATTGCATCATTTTTTTCTACCTTTTCAATGTCTTACTACTACAAGCGATTATCTTCAATTGTTTCTTGTAGCAGATCAAGATGCTCATTGTTAAGAGCACATGAAGGCTCCTCAAGAATAGCCTCTTCACTCTTAGCCCAAAATATTTCCTTCTTTTGTTTCTTCGACCAACTTGGATCCCATACAACTGGTCCACATTTGCAAAGTGAAATAGTAATAGAGGGAGAAAAATGGTCAAAAAATCATTGGAGATATGCTTGATGGCACAAGAAGTTCAATAAGGGTTTCAAGAGGTTGATTAGGATTCTTGAAACTAATTTTTTTTTTCTTGCATACCTCTTGCACAATAGGTTGTTCTAGAAAAAAATTATTGATAATGGAAGTTTCAATAGGTTTATTAGGTTTCTTGAAACTTACAAACTTATGCTTTCTTATCTCCTCCTTAGTAGGTTGTTCTGGAATTGATGGAGGTGTTTGTTTGAAACCAGGCACACAAGGAGCTGCCTAAGTCTCAAGAATTTGTGCTAGAGCAAGGGAAAGTCTAAGTTTCTCTTACCTAGTAGTAGCATCCTTTGTTGTATACTTTGCTTGTTTCCTTCTTTGTGCCTCCAACTATTTCTCATGCCTCCACTAGGCTTCTATGATTTACTATTGAGGATAGTGAGATTGATGGACAAGCTCATCCTACTATGGTAAATAACCTTAATACCCTTGATAGGTTTGATTAGCCCACTCCTACTATTATTCAAACTCTTGTTGCTCATTAATCTCAACCAACTGTCTATGGATATCCCTCATCTTGGACATGAGTTCACTCAAATTTTGGGGTTGGAAGGAAGAACAAGGAGACTCTTTGGTATGTTGATACGAATGTGTAGGCATCTAGGAAGCTTGAGCAGGGTGGGGTGGGTGGTTATTATTTTGAAAATATTGAAAACCCACTACAAAAAGGCTTTGTGAAATGAAAGGGGAGGCATAACCAACCTAATATTATTGATTGGGAGGTGAAAAGTTGAAATTTTCATGGAATGGGGGAGTATGCAAGTGGTTTCCTTTAAAATTTGACATTTTTATGCATGGAAAGAACAAGAAGCACTTTGAAAATGATTTATAAAATAAGAGTAGAGGACTACCCAACCAAATGTTTTGGGTACATACCCATAGATTCATCCAAATGATGTTGTAAAGTTGCTAGGTGCTTGTAGAACTACCTCCAAAGGCTAAAATGTTGAAGAACACCAACTCCTCAATAGAATGAAGTAAAACCCACACTTCTTGAACTAGTAGATATGAATAGATTTTCCATGTTGTTTGAACATATGCCTCAAAAGGCAAGATGTGTTGAAGAAAATACCAAATTCTTCAATGGAGAGAAAGTAGTCCTACCAGGTGTGCCAAAAATTGTTGTCACATGAAATTACACCCTGTTGAACATGAAGTTCATTATACCAATGACACAATGGAAACAACCTCAAGGTGTGGGATCTTTGCACATATGAGGTTGAATCTTCAGAGAAGGTCAACTACCTCTTTCAATCCAAGTGTGATGTGTTGGTCCAACCCAGCACATGAAAACCTACACTACCCTACTCTAACAATTGACAAGGGAAAAGGAGAAGGAGAATATGAAAGGGAAATGGAGGTGGTACACCAAGATGGAAAGCTTTTTTCCTAGCTAAGATTTCTTAGTACATCAAAGAAAGGATCAAAAGACTCACATAGTTCTCTATTTGGTGATTCTCAGAGGAAAACATAGATGTTAGGGTTTGACAAGATGTTGGAAGGAAATAAGATTCTCAAAATAACAACTGTAAAAAAATAACTTAGAATATAAGCATGAGAAAAGATAACAACACTCAGAAATGAAGGTAATGAAAGATTACTCATACATAAAAGAGGAGAGAACCAACAACAATTATCATATTCATTAATGTAAATGCATAGAGCCAATATTTACAATTGCAAAGATAAAAAATGTAGGTCTTGTTGGCCTCCTCTAATGGTTTAATAACTAATCCCTTAGATCTATGACTAAGAGATTGGACATCTACACTAAGTAGCTATCTCACTTATCATGTAGGTGCATTTCAATTTTCAACCTAGGGATATAAACCTGAAATGGGTCAGCACTGTATGTGCACTAGGACTTCATTGCAATCATCCATAAACTAGGAAAGAAACAATGCTGGAAATAAAATGTTGAAAGGAAATCAACTTAAGCATTGAGAATAAATCAACATCTACACTAAGCATTAACAATTGGACTGGAAATGAAGGATAGAAATGGAAATCTCAGCAAACAGACAAGAAACTACTCTGTCTTCCTTGGCTATAGGAACAGTCACAAAACAAAATTTTAGTGGTTGCAGGAATGGATAGTTGCTGAAATTGAAACTAACTACTGAACAAAAAATAAATTCTAAAATAAGTAGGTGGAATTATCACCACGTGGGCCCCCTTGGGTGAGTCTCCCTTACACTAACTCAAATGCAGCAACTCAAAATATCATATTATTTCTTGAAAGGATGTGTACAACATCTTAGCAATATAACTACATTACTAAAACTGGAGAATGTGAATACAAACTCAAAACATAAAACCTTATCAAAAGGGGCATCTAACCATTATTTATAGAGAGAAAAACTACTGATTAACCATAACTACCTAGGCAATCAACTCCATCAAAATAGGAGGATGCCACTTATTGAAAGAATAGAAAAAGATGGAGGAAGTTATGCATGCACTAAATTGGTCAAAGCAGACTTGCTCCAATGGGAATCTAGCACAACAAACTTCCTATATTTTCTCAACAAATGAATATGACCATTAAAAAGATAGTTACATTTTTTTATTCAAATTAGGAATTTCCCTCCATGAGAGTTTTCCCTCCTTTTACCTTTTAATGATCATCTTCTTGGCTTCTTGGTAACCGACCAGTTGGCAAGAGTTTCTCCCACTTGGCAAGCTTCGTTGACATCATCATTTTAGTGGAAACCTACATAATAACATTAGCATACACAAACAATTGTATATCTATAATTAACTTAGTAAAATTCATTCAACCACTTGTAAAATCAACATAGATAATTTACATAGCATGATAATGTCATTAAAGTCACAAAGATAAAATTATGCCCAAGGTCTATGGTTTTAAGGAAAATATCAACAACCAAGTGTCAAAGTCTATGATAGCAACAACAAATATGTAATGAACCCTATCAAAATTGAGCCATTAATTGAGCTCATCATTCCTCCCAACCTAACATTTTGTTGGTCCTCTAGTAGAAGGATCACTATTCTTTTTCCTAGTTAATGCCCTAAAATCACCAACTGCAAGCTATCCCACATTAGTCTCTGTAGTGTTTGAATTAGGATCCCAATAGAATCTTTGTTTGTTCTCCAGTCTGTTCCATCTTTCCCTTTCTACAACTATATCATACTAGTAAAACTTGTAATCTGGCACAAGCCACAATAGTGTAGGTGGCTGAAATGTTAATGGAAGCCAAAACTATTGCTTCCTTCTACCAATCTATATGTACCTGTCAACTCTTTTGCATGTTATAGCATAGATCTATAAAGAGTGGGTTTTAGCTTGTTTCAATTCTTCTAGTAAACTATTCCACCTCTATGCAAAGTATCCCATTAATGATTTTCCTATGGTTTTGGCTACCTTCTCATATTCCTTGTAAGTTTCTTCCTTAACAGGAATAATCCTATCCTTGTAGCTGGGGTGGTAAAGAATTCTATTCCATGTCTGGAAAATATCTCCATGGTTACTAAATTCATCCCTGAGAGGCAAGGGAGTATGAAATTCCATTTCCCTATAAGTTCTAAATTGTTGTCCCCAACTAATTTCATTTTTAATCCAAGACATAAATTCCCTTAAATGGAGGCTTCCAATATATAGTAAGGGATTCCAATCATGATCATTAGACAAAACATAATTATGCAAGTATAGTTCACATAACAATTTTTAACATCAGGAGGGGAAAACTGATAAGCCTAGAAAAATTCATGTGGAGTGTCAAGAGTAGGACTCAAACCTGAAATAATCCTTGATAACTTAAAGGAAATATTTCACTTCTTCAAGTGCAGGGAATACACTCTAGGAGGAGTTCTACATGCTAGCATTTTGGGTATTAAATCTACCACATTTTCTACCTTTTCCTTCAAGGAAAAAATTTCTGCATTCTTTTCTTCAATCTCTGTGTTTTTCTTTTTAATCTCATTTTTTAGCCTGCGCTTTTCCTTTTTCCATTCCTCCTCTTTTCTTTTCATCTCACTCCATAGTTTCATAGCTACAACATTCCATGAAAAGGTAGGAGGTTTATATGTTCCTACCAAAATATTCTTTTGCACTGATTCCTATTGTTCAAATAAAACCAATTGCAGTGATTCAAGTTGGTCATCCTGCCCTGGTTGCAGGAGCTATGGATTCTCATCTTGTTCTTGTTGCAGGGGTTCTAGACTTTTTTCTTGTTCCTAATTCCCAACCTATTCTGCAATGGCAGCGAGCTCTACTAATCTTATATTTGCTTGTTCCTCAAAAAATATTTTTATTCAACATTCACCTACCCCATTGGGGCTTCTGTCTCCTTTCTAGATGTTTTTCTAAGCCTAGGGATTCTCTTTGGAGGTACACCAGTGGTTGGACTAGCTAGTTTTGACTTCTTAGGAGGGTTTTTAATCTTTTTCTTCAACTTCAAGAAGAACGATGTTATCAACCTTTCATTTCCTAGGGCTTGGTGTTTCCTTTTCTACCACTTGCTTCTTGGCCTTTCCCTTTCTCATTTATGGTTCTTTCATATGTGCTTCCTCTCTCCTAAGGGCATTCCTAGTTCAAATTAGGGTTTTGGGAAGATCATGAATATCAGAGTTTGAGGGTGAACTTTCCTCATTTGAATATTCTAACTTAGAAGAACCAATTTCAATAGCTTGCTTGGCTATAGGAGGATTCAAACTATGGTTTGCACCAGAGGTTGATGCTCCAGGAGTAATTTTAGTAGCCCTCACTTCCCTACTAACCCTAAAAGGTTGAGACTGACCTCTAGGATGTACATTTTCTAGTCTAAATTGATCAATGCTTACAAATTCCTCCCATGTCATGTCAGAAACCTCTTGCAGAGATTTCTCTACTAACAATTTTATTAAAAAATGGTGAGAGACAAAATTATCCCTACCTTTTTTGTATCTCAGCCACCATGATTACAAGGAGGTGATATAGTACATTGGGTGCATTAATTCTTCTTCCATGCCTCATGTGCTTCAAGAGCTTGAAGTGTACAAAATTGAGGCATGAATGATGGCCCTCACAAGTGATATACTTGACAATGTGTATGGCTACTTGTTTTCATGGCTCTGGTAGGGAAGTTCTCTATGTACCTTTTTTATCCACAACCAATGGAGGGTCATTGGGTTCAGTAAATTCAGCCATGGCTGACCTTGCATCTCTAGCAGTAGGGTATGGCTCTCCATCAGTAGGTAATCCCATTACCTCTACAATTCTTTCCTCAGTAACGATCACCTCCAACCGTTTTACCATTGCCTTCCCCTTAGAGAGTGTCTATGCAAATTCTTGAACAATGTCTTCACTGTAGCTGTCAAGCTTCACGAAATAATCCAACCACCCAAAATTTATGAACTCTGCTAGAGAAGGTGCATCCTACATTACCACATCATGAATCGTTTGTTCATTCCTAAGTAGCTAACCTCCCATTGTTTCAGTTTCCCGCAATCAAACAAGTACTTTTAGCTAAATTTCCTTTTCCTACAATCTCTTTTTGAAAACCCCAACTTCTTCTTTCTGCAATTCTTTTGTAGCATTGATTCCAATGTCATGTAGCTCACCAATTTACCTTTTTGGGTGATGTTTAAAATTGTGACTAAGGCAATAAAGAACAATAAATGAAGGTTATTATCAAGAAAAACAATTTGGTGGTTCAATGAAATTTCACACAAGTGCAAGCCATCATTTCAATCTATCATTCAAATTAGCTTATTTCAAATTTGCTAACATGGATGACATGTGGACTTGTGAGTTGACACTTCCCCCCCAACTGGTGTATGAAGATTCCCAAGGTTGCTTGCACCACTCCAAGAAGACCTTCCACTCTATCTCCTTCCTAGAACCTGACTCCAATGGGTTCCTCTTGAGCTTGGAGGTCGACCAAACCCTGCTCCAACTCTTCTCAAAGAGTTCTTACCTAGTGCCTTACCCTGGGTAGTTCAACACCTTCTTGCACTTGCAACTTTCTACTACACCTAGAAGGTTCTAGATGCCAACTTCACCATCTGACTTGAACTCGTTGCAAGAGAGGTAAATGCTCTGTTTCCATTCATTTCAACACTAATGGGATGCATCTTTGTGGTTCTTTAACCTTTACTTTACCTGATTTCCAAATCTTGCTAGGAAGAGGCCTAGTTTCTACTAGCCCTTAACAGTCCGTTTTTGGCTTTTCCTGCTCAAAATCTCCACACAACCTAGCAAACAAAAAACATTTTCTGACACCCTTTTGGGACTTTTAAATCTTGCATAGGTTGTCAGGTTTCTGTCAGTACCGTACAAGGGTTTCCTATGATCTTGGAGAGGAGGCCTAATTGCCCTATCTTCTAGGATTTCTCTATTTCCTCCTTCAAATCTGCCTATGATGGATTGATGGAAGCCTCAATCCTTTTGAATTGTGAAGGTACTGTCTTACTCCACCTGGAACTGTACGGATTCTGTACAATGGTCTATTCCCCTGCCTGAGTCCTTAGCTTTTATTCTCTCAAACACCTAACCATGCATTCCTAGCTCGCCTAGGGTTTGAGATAACACATATTTGCTTGGCTTTTTAAAATCCCTATTTCTAAATATATACAAATGTGTGGCTCCCCTTTCATAATCTACTAATCTCAGGGAAAACCCATGGATAGAGTTTAGAGGGGAGCCATTTTTTTTATTTGACTGTTCAAAACAATAATACTATTCCCTACACTCTAGTCTATGAAATAGAAACAAGAACCCTACTCTAAGCTACCTAACTTCCAAGTGAAAAATGTCCAAAACTATTCTATAAATCTAAATATAGTGGCAAAACAATATTTACAATGCCTTTTAAAGTCACTGTTTCCAAAGACTCATGGGTACCACAGAATAACACAGAAATCTGTCAAAAATAGAAATAAAAACTTTTACAACCTATTCTATGGATACAAAACACTATCACCACTCATAGCAAACTGCTTATACAAAGAAAGATACCTAAACTACACTGTGAACATGCATACCAATGCCAAATCAACGCATTTAACACATTATATATATCTGTTTTGAAAACACACAGGGTTTGCAGGAAAACACAGAAAATACATAAATCTCCAAAAACCCATCTTCTATTCACTCCAAAATCTTTGGTTACAATCTTTTCTAACTCCTAAATATGATTCACACCTATTTTGATGTCTTCTCCATCATTCAAGGGCAGTGGATCAAGTATTTCCCTCATTTCAAGGGATTCCCAACGCCAAATAAGTTACATGCAGCTACTAAACTGCGGTCATGCAACTTTTACCAGCATTTGTAACTGATTAATATGTTGTGATCCTAAATTTTAGGACCTCAACCTCCTTACTTCGAACTATCAACTCCTCAACAGTCCTTTGGCATCTTTCTTTAACAATGGCCAAGTGTTTTGAACACATTTACTGCCCTATATTGCAACATAGGCTGACTAAAACTAAATTAAAGAAAAATGTAACAATTTTAATTTACTAAGATGGTATAGTCCTAATGACTAACTCATCCACACACAAATGAAACCTTCTAAGGTCCAAAGTAAACAACTAAGATCCTGACTTGGCTAAGGTCAGTACAAGCCAAAATTGTGCAAACCAAAATGGAGGTCAGCCTAGGTGCTCCTGCACCATCCTCCCCAAAATAGAAAACTTCAATCCATCCTTGGATTGAGCAAGTTGGGATCAATGCCCAACTTCTTGAACTCTGCTTCCTTGATCCATACTGCATCTGCCTCTGGTTGTCCATGTCTTTGGATGAGGTGTTCTTTATATTCCTTGGTCCTAGTTCTCTTGTAAACTCTAGTGTCCAATACCTTATCAGCTTGCTTAACTGTAGTGGAGGGTAGTTTGAGCTCTTCTACATCTTGAATGAATTCTTGGATGGTCTGATCAATGTTTGGTGGTGGTCCTCTATAATGGACTAGGTCTGCAACATTGAAAACAGGGGATAGTCCACTGTCATCTGGTAATTGCACTTTAACTGCATTGCTTCCATACTTTTCCAAGATAGGATAGGGACCTATCCTCTTCATTTGCAGCTTGTGAGGAACTCCTTTCTACAATCTAGCCTTGTTCAAATGGACCATCACTAAGTCTCCCACATTGAATTGGACTTCTCTCCTATGATCATCCACCTTAATCTTATGCTTCATGGTATTTTCTGCCAAGGTTTTTCTGACTGTCTCATGAATCTCCTGCATTGCACAAGAAAATTCATCAGCATATCCACTTCCCTTGACTCCATCCTTCAGCTCTCTCAGCTCATAAACACCCCTAGGGTGCAGTCCATAAACAATTTCAAAGGGACTTTTCCCTGTGGATCTATTTACTATGTCATTATAGGCATATTTAGCTTGCCCAATAATCTGATCCCATTGTTGACCATACTCCTTGGTCAAGCATCTCAAAAGGTTTCCAAGTGTCCTATTCACAACTTCGGTCTGACCATCAGTTTGAGGATGGTATGCAGATCCAAAGGACAAATTGGTGCCCATCCTTTGCCAAAGAGTCTTCCAAAAATGACTCATAAACTTAGTATCCCTGTCTGATACAAAGTTGATTGGTAAACCATGGATCCTGACTATCTCCTTAAAGAAAAGAGAGGCTATTTGACTGGCATCATTGGTTGTTTTGCAGGGTACAAAGTGAGCCATCTTGCTGAATCTATCTACAACAACATAAACACTATCCATACCTTGCCTTGTCTTGGGTAAACCAACTACAAAGTCCATGCTCAAGCATTCCCATGGCCTAGAAGGGATAGGCAGTGGCTGGTATAGGCCTGCATTTGAAGAAGTTCCTTTTGCTTTTTGACACACTACACAACTCTCTACATACTTCCTGACATCTAAGTTCATCTTTGGCCAATAATAAAACCTTTGGACAAGTTCTTAGTTTTGGTAATCCCAAAATGACCACTCAATGCACCATTATGCTTTTCTTGTATTAAATTCTCCCTAATAGAACCTCTAGGAACACAAAGTTGATTCCCTTTAAACAATAAATCACTTTGCAAGGTATATTCAGCATATTTTCTATGGAAATGATTCTTGTACTCAAGACATACCTTATAAATTTCTGCAAAGTCTTCATCATCTGCATATAGATCTTTGAAGTGATCTATTCCCATGCTCTTCAACTGAATTTCCTGAATTGTGAGGACTCTCCTGCTCAATGCATCAGCCACTTTGTTGAGAGCTCCTTTCTTGTGCTTGATATTGAAGGTGTAAGCTTGCAAGTACTCCACCCATTTCATGAGCCTATGACTCAACTTCTCTTGTGAATTCAGGAAACTGAGTGCTTGGTTGTCTGAGTACACAATGAATTCTTTGGGAAGCAAGTAGTGCCTTCACTTCCTTAGTGCTTGGACCAATGCATACATTTCAAGATCATAAGAAGAGTACTTCTTCTTGGCTTCACTTAGCTTCTCTGAATGAAAAGCCACCGGTCTACCCTCTTGGCTGAGAACTGCTCCAATAGCTACATTGCTTGCATCACATTCAATGGTGAATAGCTTCTCAAAACTTGGTAACACCAAAACAGGTTGGGTAGCTATCTTTTCGTTCAGCAACTCAAAACTTTTGTTAGCTTGCTCATTCCATACAAACTTGGTTTTCATGCCTCCTTTAATGGTATCCAACATGGGAGCACAAATAGCACTAAACTGTCTTATGAATTTTCTATAATATTGAGCAAGACCATGGAAGCTTCTTACCTCTGTTGTTGTCTTTGGAGTAGGCCAATTAAGAATGGATTCTACCTTGTTGCTGTCCATCTTCAAGTTGCCATGTGATAGCACAAATCCAAGATACACCAATTCTGTTTTGATGAACTCACACTTTTCCAGATTGATCATCAGCTTCTCCTCCTGCAGCTTCTTGAAAATCAACTCAATGTGTTGGAGGTGCTCTTCTCTTGTTCTGCTATAGATTAGTATATCATCAAGATACACTACTACAAAATTTCCAATATAGTCTTTGAGGATTTCATTCATGAGTCTCATGAATGTGGAGGGGGCATTAGACAGGCCAAATGGCATAACTAGCCACTCATAAAGACCCTCATTGGTTTTGAAGGCTGTTTTCCACTCATCACCCTCATGTATTCTAATTTGGTGGTAACCACTCTTTAAATATATCTTGGTATAGTACCTAGCCTCACCTAGACAATCCATGAGATCTTCAATCCTAGGGATGGGAAACCTATACCTGATGGTTATCTTGTTTATTTCCCTAGAATCGGTGCAAAGCCTCCATTCTCCTCCTTTCTTAGGTGCTAAGACAGTGGGTACTGCACAAGGACTGATGCTTTTCCTAATAAGACCTTGGTCAAGAAGTTCTTGAATCTGCCTGGCTATTTCCTCATTTGTTGAGGTGTCATCTTGTAGGTTGCTTTGTTTGGAAGGGTGGCTCCTGGTATCAAGTCTATCCTATGAATTATGGCTCTTTTAGGAGGTAAGGTTGCTGGTTGACCACTACTTACAATGCTTTCATAGGTCTGCAACAAGTCTTGAATCTCCTTGGGTAACTCTTGCTTTTCAGCTGCCTTCTCTTTGCTTACTTCTCTTGGCTTGATCATTACTTCATAGCCAACTCCTTCTCCTTCTTCTAAAGCTTTTAAGAAATCTTTTTCACCAGCTATTAGCAGCTTAGAACCTACTATCTGCACCTCAGTATCTTCTAACAAAGATTGAATCTTGTAGGTTACATTGTCCTTCTTGAAGGTATATGAATTCTTAGCTCCATCATGCACAGCTTGACAGTCAAATTGCCAAGGCCTACCTAGGAGCAAGTGGCATGCATCCATAGGTAATACATCACACAATACCTTATCTTTGTACTTTCCAATTGAGAACTCCACCCATGCTTGTTCATTCACCAAGACATGCTGACCCTTATTGAGCCATGTGACCTTATAAGGATTATTGTGAGGTATTCTTGTCAATTTCAGTTTGCTGACTACCTCCTCTGACACAATATTGTCAGTTGAACCTGAGTCTATTATGACCTTACACACTTTCCCCATCATCTTGCATTTTATCCTAAACAAGGACCTCCTTTGGCTTGGCTCTTCTTTGACTGGTTCTTTGATCAAAGTCCTCCTCATCATGAGATTCTCACCTTCCTCTGAATTCAAAAGCACCTCAGGTTGCTTATTTGTTGCAGCTGTCTCATCTTGAATCAAATTGGTTCTCTTATCTCCTCCATGAGAAGTGCTACCTTTCTCAGGACATCTATAGGCCGGGTGTCCCAATTGGTTGCAATGATAACATTTCATGTCGGTGAAGTAACTGCCTCTTCCTTGTCCACCACTTCTTCCTCTGGAGCTGAAACCTCTTCCTCTACCACCTCTACTGGAACTTCCTTCTTGCTGTTCAGAAAATATGACTTCTCCTTGGGCTCTTGATTTTGAGCTTCTTCCACTATAACTTCCTCTTTGTCCTCTGTTGTCTTTCCCTTTACCTCTACTTTTAGGGTTTTTTTCTTGTTTCTTTTTGCCTTTCTCTTCTATTTTCAAAGCCATTTGATAGCATTGGCGGACTGATTTGAAGTTTACCAAACTCATGTCTTCTTGAATAGACCACTTGAGTCCATTTAGGTACCTTGCTAACCTGATACTCTCATCTTCAACCACTTTTGACCTAAGGTACAATTTTTGAAACTCCTCTGTATATGTTTGAACATCCATGTCTTTTTTCCTCAGATTGTGTCTTCTCCTATGCAACTGGACTTCATAATCATCAGGGAGATAGGTCTGCCTTATCTTAGTCACCATTCCTCTCCATGAAACTATAGGACCTTTGCCTTCTTTCTCTCTTTCAGATTGCACAAACTTCCACCATGTGAGAGCTGCTCCTCTCAACCTTGACTTGGCCACCTTTACCTTTTGGGCCTTTGTTATTCCATCACACTCAAAGTGATTCTCAATGCTCTCAATCCAGTCTACAACTAAATCAGGGTCCATTTGTCCATTGAAAAGTGGCACACCATCCAATGCTTTACCACTCAAGGCCTGCAATGCCTTCAAGAATGGTTCCTCTGCAAGAACAAGATCAGGCTTTGGAGCTTCCTCCTCCAAATCCTCTTCTTTTTCCTTGGCTTCCTGCTCTTCCTTCTGCTTTATCTTGTCCTTCACAGTATCTGTTGTCTCATGGACTTCATCCAAGAGTTTCTCCATTTGAGATATCCTTTCTCTGAGCAACCGGTTGTCTTCCTCTTGCTCTTCTACCTTCTTTGCTAGCTCTGCATTTGTCACCATGGTTCCTTCCTCTAGTGTATTCTCTCCTACTGACTCATTGGATTGGCTCATTAATCACAAGCCTTGAATCTAAACTGGCTCTGATACCAATATGGTGTATGAAGATTCCCAAGGTTGCTTGCACCACTCCAAGAAGATCTTCCACTTTGTCTCCTTCCTGGAACCTGACTCCAATGGGTTCCTCTTGAGCTTGGAGGTTGACCAAACCCTACTTCAACTCTTCTCAAAGAGTTCTTACCTAGTGCCTTACCCTAGGTAGTTCAACACCTTCTTGCACTTGTAACTTTCTACTACACCTAGAAGGTTCTAGATGCCAACTTCACCATCTGACTTGAACTTGTTGCAGGGGAGGTAAATGCTCTGTTTCCATTCATTTCAACACCAATGGGATGCATCTTTGTGGTTCTTTAACCTTTACTTTACCTGATTTCCAAATCTTGCTAGGAAGAGGCCTAGTTTCTACTAGCCCTTACCAGTCCGTTTTTGGCTTTTCCTGCTCAAAATCTCCACACAACCTAGCAAACAAAAAACATTTTCTGAAACCCTTTTGGGACTTTTAAATCTTGCATAGGTTTTCAGGTTTCTATCAGTACCATACAAGGGTTTCCTATGATCTTGGAGAGGAGGCCTAATTGCCCTATCTTCTAGGATTTCTCTGTTTCCTCCTTCAAATCTGCCTATGATGGATTGATGGAAGCCTCAATCCTTTTGAATTGTGAAGGTACTGTCTTACTCCACCTGGAACTGTACGGATTCCGTACAATGGTCTATTCCCCTGACTGAGTCCTTAGCTTTTATTCTCTCAAACACCTAACCATGCATTCCTAGCTCGCCTAGGGTTTGAGATAACACATATTTGCTTGGCTTTTTAAAATCCCTATTTCTAAATATATACAAATGTGTGGCTCCCCTTTCATAATCTACTAATCTTAGGGAAAACCCATGGATAGAGTTTAGAGGGGAGCCATTTTTTTTATTTGACTGTTCAAAACAATAATACTATTCCCTACACTCTAGTCTATGAAATAGAAACAAGAACCCTACTCTAAGCTACCTAACTTCCAAGTGAAAAACGTCCAAAACTATTCTATAAATCTAAATACAGTGGCAAAACAATATTTACAATGCCTTTTAAAGTCACTGTTTCCAAAGACTCACGAGTACCACAGAATAACACAAAAATCTGTCAAAACAGAAATAAAAAACTTTTACAACCTATTCTATGGATACAAAACACTATCACCACTCATAGCAAACTGCTTATACAAAGAAAGATACCTAAACTACACTGTGAACATGCATACCAATGCCAAATCAATGCATTTAACACATTATATATATCTATTCTGAAAACACAAGGGGTTTGCAGGAAAACACAGAAAATACAGAAATCTCCAAAAACCCGTCTTCTATTCACTCCAAAATCTTTGGTTACAATCTTTTCTAACTCCTAACTATGAGTCACACCTATTTTGATGTCTTCTCCATCATTCAAGGGCAGTGGATCGAGTATTTCCCTCATTTCAAGGGATTCCCAACGCCAAATAAGTTACATGCAGCTACTAAACTGCGGTCATGCAACTTTTACCAGCATTTGTAACTGATTAATATGTTGTGATCCTAAAGTTTAGGACCTCAACCTCCTTACTTCGAACTATCAACTCCTCAACAGTCCTTTGGCATCTTTCTTTAACAATGGCCAAGTGTTTTGAACACATTTACTGCCCTATATTGCAACATAGGCTGACTAAAACTAAATTAAAGCAAAATGTAACAATTTTAATTTACTAAGATGGTATAGTCCTAATGACTAACTCATCCACACACAAATGAAACCTTCTAAGGTCCAAAGTAAACAACTAAGATCCTGACTTGGCTAAGGTCAGTACAAGCCAAAATTGTGCAAACCAAAATGGAGGTCAGCCTAGGTGCTCCTGCACCACCAACTTAAATTATAGCATGTGTCCGCACAGGTTGGATGATAATTATGATTGGACAAGATGGAGTACAATTTTATGCTATGTGAAATATCCACATTAAATTATAGTAATTAAATAAATGCACTAAAAGTAATTAATAGATAAAAAATTGTCATGTGCGTACCTAAAAACATGGAGTTTCTTTGCAAAGAATATGGAGAAATTACTGGTTACCTTTAAAAAGTATGGTGGGGCAATTAATGTAGTAGTGGTGATGGAATGGAGTGATGGCGAGGTGGAGTGATGGTAGAGTTATGGAGATGGATGGGTAGATGAGTGGATTAATGAAGAAGTGGATTCCCACAAAAGTGGAAATATTTATTATGAAGTGATTGTGTGTGTACTTGGATCAGTCAAAAGGAGGGACACTAGGTCTGCTTCCTTAAGTTGCTAGAAGTTCAAAGGTTGGGTGTTGATTAAATTACTGCATGAATTCCTCCTTGGACGCTAGCTTATGATACAACCTTAGATGGTGATCGTTGACCAAAATTTTGAATATGACAGGGTCAATGGTTGTGAATTGTACAACACCATTGGGAAAGACTTCTACAACTTTATATAGTCCCAACCATCTAGTTTGCAATTTTCCTACATCATCTTGATACCTAGAGTCATAAAGGAGTGCCTGATCACCAGGCTAGAACTGCTTTTCCTTTATGTACCTATCATGCTATTTAACCCTTTGATTCTACACCACCTCAGTAAGATTCAGGGTTGTCTTTCTCATCTCATCCAAAGCATTCAACTGCATGATTCTATCCTTTTGTGCCTCAGATATGTCCATCCCAAGATCTAGTGTAGTCCTAAGAGTCTTATGTTCAAATTCAATGAGCATCATAATTGTATTCCCATACAGTAATTCGAAAGGAGTGAGACTTGTGGTTATTTTCTAGGTGGTCCTATAGGCCCAGACAGCTTCTGGCAGCCTATTTTCCTAGTCTTTCCTATGAATAACCACTATTTTGGTCAGAATTGCCTCAATTTCCCTGTTGGTCACCTCAGATTGGCCATTGGCTTGTGGATGATAGGGGTTAGACTTCCTATGCCTCACATTATATTCACTGACTAGTGTTGTAACAAGGATTGATGTATATTGAGCCCCTTGATCAATCACTATCTCCATTGGGACCCCATAATGAGTGAATATTTCCTCATAAAGAAATTCTACAACCTTATTATCTATGACATGCTTCCTTGTTTTAACCTCAACCCACTTGGTCACATAGTCAGTGCAAACTAAGATGTAGCATTTACCATTTGATGGAGGATCAATGGGACCTACAAAATCCAATCCCCATTTACCAAATGGAGTGATGACTACCTGTGGTAAAGGGGCATCTCATCAAATCTAGTTGGCCTACCCATCCTCTGGCATCTATCACACTTCCTTGTATACCTGCCTGCATCCTTATGAAATGTGGGCCAGTAATATCTTGTATTAAGGATCTTCATCGATGTCTTCTTGGCTTCAAAATTCCCTCCATAGGGTACATTGTGACATGCATGAAATATATCATATGTCTCATCTTCTCTTACGCACCTCCTCATGACATGGTCTAGTCTAGTGTAGAATAAACAACCTGCAATCCATGAGAAAGGAAAGGTTTTCTCAATGAGTACCCTTCTCTATTTTGGAGAGAAATGAGGAGGGACTCCCCCTGTAACTAGGTAATTGGCTATGTCAACATACCAAGGTGTATGCACACTGATGGAAATTAAATGTTCATCAGGGAAAGAGTCATCAATGACTTGCGTGTCCTTTAATGTAGTCAGTCTAGAAATAAATTTTTCTACAACATTTTCCTTTCCTAGTTTATCAACAATGGTGATGTAAAACTCCCGCATCAGCAACAACCATCTTGCTAGCCTACCTAAAATCAAGGGCTTATTCATGAGGTATCTTATTGTTGCATGGTTTGTATGAATAAAAATCTTATACCCTATTATATAGTGTTTGAATTTGTTAAGGGCATAGATGGCTGCCAACATTTTTGTTTCTATCACTATATAATTAAATTCATCCCCTTGTAGGTTTTTGCTGAAAAAATAGATTGCATTCTCAATGGTTCCTTATTTCTATCCTAGTATAGCTCCCACAACATAATTTGATGCATCTGTATGAATGTGGAAAGAAAGCTCCCAATTTGGACCTTTGAGTATAGGAACATGGGTTAAAGTTGCTTTTAGATTAGAGAATTCCTTGTCATAGTCCTTTGTCCACTAGGATTCAGCATCTTTAGTGAGAATATTGTACAGTGGTGCTTCCATATTTCTAAAATATTTTATGAAACACCTATAGTACCCTACATGACCTAAAAAAATTCTGACATATTTTTGCTTTGTAGGAATAGGCAGGTTGGTGATCACTTCAATCTTGGTTGGGTCTACTTGAATTCCTTTTTGAGAAATGTAGTGTTCAAGGACCACTCCTTCTTGTATCATCATGAAGCACTTCTCACTATTCAAGGATAGATTATGGTCTTCACAACTCTGTAAAACCTTCTTTAGATTCTCTAGTACTTCTACAAAATCAGCACCATAGGTAGTAAAATCATCCATATAAATCTCCATGCAATCATGTGAGATTTTTGAAAATATACTAATGACTTCCCTTTGAAAAGTTGCAGGTGCATTACACAATCCAAATGGGAGTACTAAGTAGGCATAAGTCCCCCATGGATAGGTAAAGGTGGTATTTTCTTGATCCTCGGGTGTAATTTGTATTTAGTTATAGCCACTAAATCCATCTAGAAAAGAAAAATATTGCTTGTCTGGAAGGGAATCTAGTACTTGGTCTATGAAAGGAAGGGGAAAGTGATCATTTTTGGTGGTAGAGTTGAGTTCCCTGTAGTCAACAAAAACTCTCCATTTACCTCCCTTTTTAGGCACAATCACCAATGGGGACACCCACTGGCTGTCTAAGATGGGGTAGATAAATATTGGATCCAATAGTTTATGTAGTTCCCCTTTTACAATCTTCCTCAATGCAAGGTTGATTCTCCTTTGTGGATGTCTCATTGGTGTGCAATCATCTCTGATATATATCCTATGAGTACAGAGATTGGGTTACAATCCCTTCATGTCATGGTAGTCCCATACAAATGTATTTTGATGGGTCTTCAATAGGTTTGTCAAGGACAATTGCTGCTCTTGACATAGCTTGCTGTTAATATTCAAATGTTTTCCTTCTACAACTTTCACTTGTGTGGTTAGCTCTATTATAGATGCTTCACTAATACTTGACATTTTTAGTTCATGTGATAGCAATGTATGGATAATATCAGTTGTTGTAGGAAGTTTAGTTGTAGGAAGAGTGGGCAAAAGTGTCTTCACTGGACCTACAGAACTAGTTTCATGAGTAGATGACTCTTCATGGACCTCACAACAATTCTGAATTATGTGGGACAACACTTCATCTTCTTCCTTGAGCTACATGAAATAACTTCTACCTAACATCATGAGTTGTGCCACTAAATTGACTTCCTCAGCCTCTTCTCCAACATGTGGCCACATGGTGTTGTCCATGTCATGGGATGGTTGAGCAGGACAGTAGAGAACAAGATTTTTGGTACTCTTCCCATCGGAAATGGTCATGTCCCCTAACCAACATCCAATGTAAGCATCTGTTGTGGCCAACCATGGCCTTCCTATAATGATGGGATACCCACCTAGTGTAGCTGTAGGAGAAAGGATCATAAAATTTGTTGGGTACCCCCAAGATTCTAGAGTTACCACAAGGTCGTATACTACGCCATCAGGTTTAATAGTGGAAATTTTCAACAAGTGATAGGATAGTAGGAGTAGGTCTCATGTTTGCAACATTTAGTTGCTATAGGATATCCTTAGTCATCACATTTATTGCTTCTCCCAAGTTAATTAGAGCATTCTTGATTTGGACTCCATTTATAATAAATCCTACCACAAGACTACCTGGGTCAATATACTTAGGAATTGTAACTTTTCCAAGCATGATATCTACCAGCTATCCTACCACATGAATTGTGGTGGGGTCTTTCTTTTTCCTCCCTGGCTTTTTAAGACATGCTTCCTTGATTGCCTTTCCATAAATAGGGACATATTTTATGGCTTGAAACAAAGGTATCTTAACACATATGTGTTTTAGCTGATCCAAAATGTCAAAGGTTGTTTCCTCCTTCTCTTCCTTTTATTTAGCAACTTCTAACCTCTAAGGAAATGGTGGATCTTGGGTAGTCCGTTGAACTAGAACTGGTTCAATATTTTTAGGCACACTCGACTGAATGGGGACATTCAGATGCTCCTCTTCTTGCACAGGAAGCTTGGTGATTATAGGAGTGTAAGGATCTGGAAAAGTAGTTCCTAAACATAGATGGATGTCACTCACACTCATAGCATATGCAGGGAATTTGTTAGGATCTGCAGAGTATACTAGCTATTTTTGTGGTTTGTTATTTGGGTTAGGTGTGGGCTGAGTTGGTAACTAAGTAGGTCTAGGTGTGCTTGAACTTGAGCTAGTAGGAGGAGGAATTATAGTAGGCTGCTGAGGTTCTGAAGGTGGCTTCATGTAACTGGTTGTCTAGTCTGGCCATTGTTGTCCTCCCCTCTGTTGGGATGTTTGTTGCTAGTTTCTTGGAGGTGGTTGCCAATTCCATTAAGGTTTTTTCCATTGGGGTGGAGATTTTTGGTGATTGGGCCAAGTATTTGGAGGGTTATTCTAAGGCTGAGGTGGATATCCTCCATAGTTGGATGGATATGGGGGTTGTCATTAGTTACCAAATGCATAAGAATTGAAATAAGATCTAGCAAAAGATAATGGATCTGGTGGCATACCTTGTCTTGGAGCCCATGGTCTCCTTTGTGCAATGTAGTAGACTTGATCATCATCACCCTAGATTGGCTTGAACTTAGGTGGAATCTGCTTGTTGTCAATGATAGCTACCATTTTGTATTTGTAGTCCTTTTGTCTGCAATGAGGGAAATATTCTACCAACATTGCATCTACCTCATGTTTCTTCTTTTCTTGAAGTGTATCCAACTAGGTAGCTAAATTTTTTATGATTTCTTGCTCGAAATCTTCAAGCAAGTGAGTAATCTCCATCCTTGTGTATACCTTGGAATTTTATCCTACTCTAAATGTGCAAAACAACTTAAAATTGCAAATGATAAAATACCAAAGACACCTCAAGATTAGCCAAATGAGTGATAAAACAAGAAGGAAAATGGACAAAACAAGATAGAAACGATTTCACCTTCCTTGCTGTTGATGTCTCCTTGATTGGCCCTTGCTTAGGATGATTTTGTGTGCTTCTTAGATGGCTCCTTGAGTGACTAAATGCAAGATTGGATGTGCAAAATGATTAAAAGAGATGGCTAAATGATGGCAAAGGATTGAGAATAGAAATTGGCAGCATGTAGTTATCAAATGGCTAAGTGTTGAAAATGCTCTTGAGGAGGGGGTATTTATAGGAGAATTTGAATTCTCTAGAGAATTCAACGGTCAAGATTGCTCCAACAAGGTCAAGATGAAGGGCTATGGTGGGTTGAGAACCCACAAGCCCTCACATCTTGACATATGGAGGGTGAAGTGGACAAAGGGATATGAGGTGTAAGTGAGGTGTCAAGAAGGTACATGAGGTGGAGGAAGGACATGCACCTTGGGGAGTGAGGAGATTTCCTCAAAAAGGGATTTCTTGTCCCCAAGTGGGAGTGAAAGGGACATTTGAGGAATTTTGGAATTCCTCAAAAATCTACATGGGAAAAGGAAAGGTGGTTGGAGATATAAATGTGAATTAAAAATTCACATTCTTAAGAGAATCTAAAGGATAAAAGGTGGGCTCCAAAAAGGTGGGACTTGGTCACATGTGGAGATTGTGACAAGTCCAAGGTTCTAGAAGCTTTAGAAGGATAGAATGTGAATTAAAAATTCACATATAAAAGAGGGGAATCTAGGATAAATAAAAAGGAATTAAAAATTCCTTGGGGGGGGAAGAGTTGATCAAGGTACTAATTAGGTTTGACTAATCAGTAATTAGAGGATAATTAGGGGTTAATTAGGATTAAAAGCCAACTTGCAAAAGTTGGAGGATTTGGCAGAATTAAAGATATTAATTAAATAATAGTAATATTACTTAATTAACTCGGATAAGAGAATGTTTAGATGAAAAGTGATAAATTTGGATAAATTAAGTGTCCAAATTTGGATGTCTACACCTTGAAACTCCATTGGTGGATGATTTACCCATAGAGGATTGGTAACCTCTTCCTTTCTTTGAAGTTTCCCTAGAATAGTTCTAACATGTCTTCTTCATATCATACCAAGGAACTTCGATGATATCTCCTCCTCCCATTAGGCCCAAAGCATCAATGCAGCTGTCATTGATTCCTCTCAAGAAGAGAAACTTTCCAAATTCTTCATTGAGTGTACAATGTGGATATTTCTGCAGGAAAAATAGAAACCTTGAAATGTAATCCTCCAAACTCTCATCTTCCTTTTGTTGCATCCTAAAGATGTCATCTCCTCTCATGTCACTTCCCCTATAATTTTCCTTGTACTTCTCAAGTAACTTTGTTTTCATGTCATCCCAAGTCTCCACAGTATTCCTACCTAAGCTCATAAACCATCTCAATGCAGCTTCTTTCAAAGTGGTAGGAAACAACTTAAGCCTATGAGCATCAATGGTATAGTCATGGCTTCTGCAAAGGATATCAAACTCAAACAAGAAAGTGTCAGGGTCTTCTGTGACAAGTCTATAGAACTTAGGAAGGATTGAAGAAGGGATATTTTTAAGGTTTCCAACTTTAGTCTGATGAGCAATGGGGAATGGAAAAGCTAGTTGGTTAGGTTTGTTTTTGTGTCTATTCTCATTATTCTTATCACCCATGTCTGCTTGATGAAGTTCCAAAGCAAATAGATTCTCAATCAGATTTTGATCTTCAGAGGAATTTTTTGAACTAGTCAGATGGGGAAATACATCAACAAAAGGGTGTGCCTCTTCTTCTTATTCGTCTCTTGGCAGATTTTGATGTTCAACTAGCTGAAATGGATCAGAATTTGATGTAATATCAACTATCAACAACATCATTTCTCTTAGGGGAACTCTTGTCCAAAACACCTTTGGAGAAGATCAAATTGAACAAGTAACAAATCCACTATACTTTTCGTCAAAATCATACACAATCCCACTTTTTTCTTCATTCTACAAAGCTTCAAGGCATCAATTTAGTATTCCAATTTCACCAAAATCATAATCCAAACCATTATCAGTATCTATTTGACTGAATTCAACACAAAAACCTAATCAAATTTACTGAACCATACAATACTGAACATTCACTTATTGACTCCTCAATACATCTCACTTTCCAAGAAAAAATATCAACAAATCATTCTTTCCTACTCTCTAATTGTCATCAGACATTTAATCACTATAAACATCATTATTACAACAACAAAAAAATCAAGAACTCACTCTCACAACACTGTTCTAGCAGAATCTTTGATTTTTACAATCAAAGCATCATCTTGCACATAATGTCACCTTTTCTCACAACCTTAAAAACAACTAAACTATTTCCTAACCTTTATAAGAGAATATAGACAACTTTATCAGCATTACCAAGGCAGTATTAAAACAAAACTCCAGCATTCAAATCTCTGTTTTATTAGAATACAAGTTTCTTGCATTCAAAGGACACATTTCTTATAGCACTACCATACTCTAAAAATGGGTATACCAATCAATACATATTAAAACTCCTTGAACCACTCACTATTTTTGAATCCCATTCATATCAAATTAAACATATCACAACATCAAATTTCGTTGCTTCGAAGAAAACATCAGAAAATGGAATGTACACTACTAAAAACCCTTCAATTAGCCCAAAATTACAAAGGAGGTCCTATTTAATCTTCACCAAAACACTAAATTTCCTCAAATAGTCCTTATTTATGTCTCAAAACTCTATAATCAATCACTTTCAGAGACTAAAAGGCTCCACAAAGCATCGTACCTCAAAACCCTTGAATATAGGCTTTACAATACAAAAAGGAGGGTTTATTTGAAATGAATGTTGCAAACCTCAAATACTTCTGCCACCTCTTCAAACATGCCTTATTATGTCTTCCAAGGCTTCTTAAATCATCACTAATCCCATGCATGTGCTAATTCTTCATTACCATGCTTGTAAACTCCATTCTTAAGTAGAAAACTTAGAATTTTGCTTTGAAACAACAGAACTTATATTCTTGTTTACCCCTGCACTCACACACACATATAATATTGAAAATAAATTAAATACATTCCATTCCACTTACCAACTAACCCTACATCAGTGGAATGGCCATAAATTTACTTAAAGAATCTCAAAACCACTGTATGAAGAACACAAACCAAGACATAGAAAATTTGCCTCTAACTCTTTATTCCTGAAAGAATAACCTCACAACTCTTTAAAATGAAAGTTAACTCCTTCCTAAATGAGATCACATGATAGTTTGGCATTTTATATTCCTAAACTATCTGTATAAAGATAGAAACAATGGAAAGAATGTTGCAAATTCAGAAAACAAGGGTTTTATTCACTACTTTATTCAAGAATACAATAAATCTGCCTCTTCTCGTCCTTCACAATGCTTTATGTAGCTTTTAAAACTAATAAGGAAACTTCATTTACAAATTCCAACTGTCTAACTACCTTCTCCACCGAGGTGTCCCTTCACATTCTTGATTTTCTTTCTTTTTTTTCAATTTAGCAACTTTTGACAATATTGTAAGTTTTGCAAGTTTTGCATTTTTTCATCACTTTGACCACCTAGGACCTATTAAAGGACTTTAACACATTCAAATTGACCTTTAAATGGCCTTTTTCATACATTTTACATTTAAAAATTCACTTTTTTCAATTTATCCTTTTGAAGGCATTTTTGAGAGCAAGGTGCTCCTGCATCATACAACCAACCAGCAAAACCTTTCCAACTCCCTGGGAAACATGTTGCATAAAATTTGTTTGTACCTACAAAAAAACTTCAAATCTACCTTGGACTGCTTCATCTCTCTCTTTCTCTTGAATCTTGTACTTGTCTTTGTCTTGTTTCCATTCTTTGTCTTCATATTTGTCTTCATGTCTTTTCCTTTTTCCTTTCTCTTTTTCTTTCTTCCATCAAGTTCTCATTCATTCTTCTTCTTTCAAAAGGACATAGTACTTCCCGTTCACAACTCTCCCCTTTCACCAACTCTTTCTCAACCAAGGATATAGAACTCTCCTTGTAAACTTTCCTCTTTCTTTCGTAATTCATCCTTGACCTTCTCTGACCAATCAACTTTCATCTTCTCAACTACTCCCATCATTGGAGTACTCTTTAAGCTGCAACCTCAAGTGCTTCACAATCAAGTATCCATCTGGTTCTTACTGCATCACAACACAACAAACTTCCTTTCCTCACCTAGGTGTCTCCATTTTTCTCTCCCTAGTCTTTTGGCAACCAACAACCAGGTTCTCTCTTAACCCAGAAAACTCACTGTGATAGGTTGAATATAAGCGTTAGAAAATGAGCAGCAAATAAAAGAGTGCAAATAAACACCAAAACAACCTACACCTCAAGATTAGCCTAAGTTGGAAACAACACAAGATAAAAACAAGTGGAACCTTATACCTTGTCTCGAATCGATCCTTTGGTTGGCCCTTCGATCTTTGATGTGTATGCTCCTTGGATGGCACAAGATGCAAGCTAAATGATGTTGTGAGGATGAGTGCAAGTGGATGAAAGCATGAAAATGGCTAAGTGTAGATTGAGAAATAAAATTGCAAGAGTTTGGCTAGCAAAATGATCTCCTATTTAAATTGAGAGAAATGGAGAGATTGAGAATGGTTGAATAGAAAGATGAGAACTCACAAGCCCTCACATCTTGACATGTGGCAAGGGAGAGGCTTAAGAAAGATGAGGTGGACATGAGGTGTAAGAGAAGTACATGACATGGATGTACTTCAAAGGACCATAGGGATTTGGTCAAGATATCCTCATAAAGGATGTCCTTGTCCCATGTGGGTGAGAGGACATGTGAGGAATTAAAAATTCCTCAAATATTCCTTATGGGGAGATGGGAAAGAATAAAGAATAAGTGAAGGACATGTGGGAAGAAGTGAAGGAATTAAAATTCCTTTTGAGTGCCTTGGGGGATTAAAAAGTGAATTAAAAATTCACATGGGGAAGGGAGATGCCAAAAAAGAAAAGCATTTAATAGGGTTGACTCAATTAAGTGATTAGGATTGTGCAAGTACTTGATTAGATTAATTAATGAAGATTAGAAGAGGGTTAGATCTCACATGTGACTTGATGTGACAAGTCAAAGATCACATGGGGAAGAGAAAAAGGAATTTAATATTCCTTGGGAGGATAAAAGGAATTAAAATTCCTTGAGAGAGGTTAGGCTAGTTAGTGAAGGATTAGAGGATGGTTAGGTGGCTAAGAGAGATTAGAGGCCAACTTGCAAAAGTTGGAGGATGTGACACATCCTAATCAAGGATTAGGCATGTGCACATCCTAATGATGGGATTAGAAGAAGGATTAGGATAAGATAAAAATGATGGAGGATGTGACATGAAGGGAATTAAATAAATGGAAGGAGGATTAAAGAAATAAGGTATTATTGATTAAATACCTTAGGGATTTGGCAGAATTAAAGATATTTATTTAATTCAATTGATGGAAGGAGGATTAAAAAGATAAGGTATTATTGATTAAATACCTTAGGGATTTGGCAGAATTAAAGATATTAATTAAATAATAGCAATATTACTTAATTAACGAAAATAAGACAAAAGGGGATGAATTTGGATAAATTAAGTGTCCAAATTTAGATGTCTACACTCACAAACCACCAAACTCTCTCTGTAGCTTAGATGGATCAAGCACCTACAACCAAACTCAACAAAATCAACTCAACAACCCAAATCAGCTAGCTCTCATACCAATTTGATGCAATATCAACTATCAACAACATCATTTCTCTTAGGGGAACTTTTGTCCCAAACACCTTTGGAGAAGATCAAATTGAACAAGTAACAAATCCACTATACTTTTCATCAAAATCATACACAATCCCACCTGTTTCTTACTTATGCAAAGCTTCAAGGCATCAAGTCAGTATTTCAATTTCAACAAAATCATAATATAGACCATTATCAGTATCTATTTGACTGAATTCAACACAAAAACCTAATCAAATTTACTAAACCAAACAATACTCCAACATTCACTTATTGACTCCTAAATACATCTCACTTTCTAAGGAAAAATATCAACAAATCATTCTTTCCTACTCTCTTATTGTTATCAGACATCTAATATCACTGTAAACATCATTATTACAATAGAAACAAATCAAGAACTCACTCTCACAACATTGTTCTAGCAGAATCTTTGATTTTTACAATCAAAGCATCATCTTGCACATAATGTCACCTTTGCTCACAACCTTAAAACCAGCTAAACTATTTCCTAACCTTCACAAGATCATATAGAAAACTTTATCAACATTACCAAGGTAGGATTAAAACCAAACTCCAACATTCAAATCTTTGTTTTATGATAATACAAGTTTCTTGCATTCAAAGGCCACTTTTTCTTGTAGCACTGCCATACTCTAAAAATGGGTATACTAGTCAATACATATTAAAACTCATTGAACCACTCACTGATTTGGAAGCCCATTTATATCAAATTAAACATATCACAATATCAAGTGTTATTTATTGGAAGAAAACACCAGAAAATGGACTATACGCTGCTAAAACCCCTTCAATTAGCCAAAAATTACAAAGGAGGTCCTCTTTAATCTTCACCAAAACACTAAATGTCCTCAAAAATTCCTTAGTTATGTCTCAAAACTCCAGAATCAATCACTTTCAAAGACTAAAAGGCTCCTATAGGCTTTACAATACAAAAAGAGGGAGGGTTTATTTGAAATGAATGTTGCAAACCTCAAATACTTCTTCCACCTCTTCAAACATGCCTTATTATGTCTTCCAAGGCTTCTTAAATCATCACCAATCCCATGCACATGCTAATTCTTCATTACCATGCTTGTAACCTCCATTCTTTAGTAGAAAACTCAAAAAAAAAATTTGAAATAGCAACATAACTTATATTATTGTTTACCCCTGCACTCACACACACATATAATATTTAAAAGACATTAAATACATTCCATTCCACTGACCAACTAACCCTACATCGGTGGAATGGCCATAAATTTAGTTAAATACTCTCAAAAAAATTGTATGAAGAACACAGACTGAGACACAGAAAATTTACCTCTAACTCTTTATTCCTAAAAGAATAACCTCACAACTCTTTAAAAAGAAATTTAAATCCTTCCTAAATGATATCACACAATAATTTAGCCTTTGATATTCCTAAACTATTTGTACAAATATAGAAACAATGGAAAGAATGTTGCAAATTCAGAAAACAGGGGTTTTATTCACTACTTGATTCAAGAATACAATAAATATGTCTCTTGTCAACCTTCACAATGCTTTATGTAGCTTTTAAAACTAATAAGGAAACTTCCTTTTCAAATTTCAACAATCTAACTACCTTCTCCACTGAGGTGTCCCTTCACATTATTGATTTTCTTAAATTTTTTTCAATTTAGCAACTTTTGACAATATTGCAATATTTGCAAGTTTTGCATTTTTTCATCACTTTGACCACCTAGGACCTATTCAAGGACTTGAATACATTCAAATTGACTTTACATGACCTTTTGCATACATTTTAGATTTAAAAATTTATTTTTTGTAATTTATCCTTTTGAAGGCCTTTTTGAGAGCAAGGTGCTCCTGCACCAGGGTTATTAGGAAAGAATCTCCCATAAGCATCTCTTATACTTCCTCCATGCATGCGGTATCAAATCAGTATCAACAAACTCACACAAAGAATTGGTGAAATAATATTAGGTCACTACTTTCCTAAATGAGGGGTATACTAAGAGAAAACTTTCAGAAATACTACGCAAGAAAGAAACTATCAATGACTGCAAAGAACTTCCTAGTCTGACACCATCCCTAGCAATAGCACCAAAAATGTTGGCCTCCTCTAATGGTTTAATAACTAATCCCTTAGAGCTATGACTTAGAGATTGGACATCTACACTAAGTAGCTATCTCACTCATCATGAAGGTGCATTTCAATTGTCAACCCAGGGACGTAAACTTGAAATGGGTCAACATTGTATGTGCACTAGGACTTCATCGCAATCATCCATAAACTAGGAAAGAAACAATGTTGGAAATAAAATTTTGAAAGGAAATCAACTTAAATACCGATAATAAATCAACATATACAGTAAGCATTAACAACTAGACTAGAAATGAATGATAGAAATGGAAATCTCAGCAAACAAACAAGAAACTACTTTGTCTACCTTGGCTACAGGAACAATCACAAAACAAAATTTTAGTGGCTACAGGAACAAACAATTGTTAAAATTGAAACTAACTACTAAATAGAAAATAACTTCTAAAATAAGTAGGTGGAATTCTCACCAAGTGGTCCCCCTTGGGTGAGTATCCCTTACACTAACTCAAATGTAGCAACTAAAAATATCATATTATTTCTTGAGAGGATATGTACAACATCTCAGCAATATAACTATATTACTAAAACTAGAGAATATGAATACAAACTCAGAACATCCAACCTTATCAAAAGGGGCATCTAACCATTATTTATAGAGATAAAAACTATTGATTAACCCTAACTACCTAGGTAGTCAACTCCATCAAAATAGGAGGATGCCACTTATTGAAAGCATAGAAAAAGATGGAGGAAGTTATGCATGTGCTAAGTTGGTCAAACCAAACTTGATCCAATGGGAATCTAGCACAACACACTTCCTATATTTTCTCAACAAATGAATATGACCATTAAAAAGGTAGTTACATTCTTTTATTCAAATTAGGAATTTCCCTCCATGAGATTTTTCCCTCCTTTGACCTTTTAATGATCATCTTCTTGGCTTCTTGGTAACCAACTAGCTAGCAAGAGTTTCTCCCACTTGGTAGGCTTCATTGACATCAACATTTTAGTCAAAACCTGCATAATAAAATTAGCACACACAAACAATTGTATATCTATAATTACCTTAGCAACATTCATTCAACCACTTGTAAAATCAACATAGATAATTCACTTAGCATGATAATGTCATTAAAGTCACAAAGATAAACTTATGCCCAAGGTCTATGGTTTTAAGTAAAATATCAACAACCAAGTGTCAAAGTCTATGATAGCAACAAAAAATATGTAATGAACTCTATCAAAATTGAGCCATTAATTGAGCTCATTAGGTCTACCATAGAAAAACCCTAGAGGAGCTAGAGAAAGAACCCTTGAAATGAATGTTTTTTTTTCCTTTATAGATCAAGGATAACTTATAACCACAAACAAAACCCTAACCCTAACTATGGTTAACAATAAAGTATGTGTGTGAAAGAAATAAGACCTCTTGTGAAAATCATGATTAGGGAATGGATCCATCAGAATGGTCCATAATGAGCAATAAATGAGCATGGGAACCCATGAAATTCACTTGCAGAAGTTAGGGGGAGTAATAAATGTCATCCTTGAATCCCAGAAATAAAAAAAAAGTCACGTAGAAGGTGGTTTGAGCATTAGTGGAATCACCTAGAAAACACATTAAATCTGTTGAAAGGTCGAGGCATTGGGCCTAAAAGAAAAAAAATTCTATGCATTAAATGGTATGGAGCCATGAAAAAGAGCACCTTCATTGGGGATTGGGCTTCAAACCTGCTTCATACTTTATGCACATCTTGGCAACAAACCATTGAAGATCAGGCTTTGGGAATTCATCATACCACATTCCAAAGGAAGGAAAAAAGAAAGAAGAGGTAGGAGGGAACTATGAAGTCTAGAAGGATAACCCCTTTTTCAAGCTTTGAAGGTTGGGAAGGAGGCTTACGCTTTATCACAAATATGAAAAGGATAAAAGGGAATACCGAAGGCTGAAGATTGAAAGGAGAAAATGGGGTTTAGAGGGATGTGCTACCTCTTACTAAAGAAAGGTAAGAGGTAAAGGAGAAGGATGAAGCTTGAAGTCTGAAAACTTGGCACAGCCAAATTTTTGAAGGAGTGAAAGTGAGAAGGAAGAAAGGTGGAAGATAAAAGTTCGATGTCCAAACGCCAAAGATGATATTTTGTGGATCGGAGATTAGGAGTAAGGCTTATGCCTTACAAGGAGAAAGTGATAAGGCTAAAGAGGTAAGGTTGAAGGTAAAAACCCAAAACACTTAGGGGAAATGGAAGGAAAAGAAGGAGTGGGAACAAGGAAGAAAGTCATGTGAGTAGAGAAGTGAAAGATTGAAAGCCTAAAAACTTAGGACTTAGCCAATTTAGGAACCTTAAAGGAGAATTCATGAAAGATAGCCCATGTAGGATCTCTTAGATTGATTATCAATGATGGGTCATCAAAGGGTGGCATAAAATGTCAACAAATTCCATTAAAACTTAACATTTTTATGCATGGGAAGGATAGGAAACACTTTTGAAATGAATATTTAACAATAATGCAAAGGATTGCTCAACTAGAGATTTTGGGTACATACCAACAGAGTCACCCAAATGATGTCACGAAGTCACTAAGTTCTTGTAGAACCACCTCCAAAGGTTGAAATGTTGAAGAACACCAACTACTCAATAGAATGAAGTAAAACTTGGTTGCTTGAACCAGCAGATTAATCTTAGACTCACCATGGTGTTTGAAATATTCCTCCAAAGGAAAAATGCACTAGAGAAAACACCAAATTATTCAATAGAGATAAAGTAGTCCCACCGAGTGTTTCATAAATTGTTGTCACATAAAATTGCACCCTATTGAACACAAGGTTCAACATTCCAATGACACAATGGCAAGGACCTCAAGGTGTGGGACATTGTGCATATAAGGTTGAATCTCTGAAGAAGGTTGGATTCCTCTTTTAATCCAAGTGCAATGTGTTGGTCCAACCCAACACATGAAAACCTACCACCTCTCTTTTCGGTGCAGTCATGGTAGGAGGGTTCTAGAAGGAACAGTCTAGACCATGCAACAAGTCAACATAGCGGAAACAACATAGGAAATAGAGATGCAAACATGAATCTTCATTAATATAGAATGCTTACATGCAACATTAGCCACAAGGGTGAATATCCAAGCCTCACAATCCTTGCCTTAAAGGTTTACAACATAATACTAGCCAATAGGCCTTATTATATGCTCCCGAAGGGTTTGGAAAAAATATGCTAAATCTATCTAATCACGAACATCTAACTTATATTAATGACTGATTACTGATCTATAATGAAATACAATTCTTATAAATATGCTTCTCAAGCTCCAAGATAGGTCCATGTAGGCCATAAGGGTTGATAACCTGATAAGTGATCTGTATGAATGTCGACCTCAAGATATGAGGAATTTAGCTCCATGTGAAATGAATTATCTTATGAATCTTCAAGATAGATCTCAATGAACCCAAGATGCTTGTATGTCATGCCCCCAAAATTATAATACTAAATCTAAAACATTGAAATGAAAATAAATAACAAAATACATATTAAAATTATAAAAATAAATATTAGTAACTTAATATCATTATAATTATATTTATCACAAAATAATATTATAAATATAATTATCAAATATAATATTGTAAATATTAAAATATAAATAGTGATAATTTAAATATTACTATAATTATAAATATTAAAATATATATAAAGCTAACATACAAAATAATAACATATTTTAATAAGAAACATATAAATATAAACATAATAATATATTAATATTAAATAATATAAAATGAAAAAGAATACCATTATAAATATGGTTAACAACAAGCAACAATCATTATTATTATTACACAATGGTTACTATAAATGAAAAGGTAGCATCAATTAAAGTCAATATAAATATGCAACAATTTATATTGGGATTTATTAACTGTACAAGGAAGTGATGGTTTTATAAAGGCAACAATCACATTATCAAGGAAGCAGCTCTACTTAGTAAAGGTTGTGATTAGTCTTGAAAAGAAGCAATTAAATATAAAGGGGTGTGTGGCTGTTAAGTGTCATTTCTTTTATGGGAAGTCATAAATTTTCATTGATAAAAAGTATATATACATGGTACCATGAAAAGGGAATAGAACATCTAAAAATATATTTTTTGAATATAGCATTCAAACAGGAATGAGCAGCAGGGGATATATTTAGGGGAAAGGATCAAAAAATAAAAGAAAGTTGCACTAAAGAAAATGACATGCAATTTAAATATGATCATCGATTGGAATTTGGGAATTAATATATGATTATAGGAACAAAGAGGTATATATGGCTCTTAAGAGAAGCTTGAAGAATATAATATAACCAGATTTAAAGACAACTATTTGAATAGAAAATGAGAAACTAGGAATAGAAATATGAAGAGTAATTTTCTGAGTATAGTAGTGAATACATTATAGTCAGATTTGGAAGAAGAGATGAGTGGAAGGAGGAGACAGTTCAAGAATAAATATATGAAGAAAAATGACAAATCAATAAGGGAAGTAAGTTTAACTATAATTATAAATATATATATGTGTGTGTGTGTATGCATCTGGCCATATGAAGTGATTATTAAAAGATTGGAGGTAAGTAGAAACATATATATTTATATAGAATATACATATGCATGCATACATACATACATATATATAATATGATTATATAATAATGATTCTTGCAGCAATTATTGAGCCTTATAAGTAATTATGATGTTTCAATATAAGTAAGGATAATAGATTCTTATCTATTTGACTTACGCTAATGATTTCTTCTAAGTGTTAAGGACAGATGGATCGATTAGGAGAAAAATGAAATCAGGATTCCAAATATCCTTGTCAATATAGTAGCTGACAGATGAGAATGAGATAATATGTTTATTATTATTGTAGTATGTTATATCTTACTATGGTATGCAATTATATATATTATTAGTCATGGATAATAGCTCTGTATATCTGCATAAATCTAAGTTATCAATTATTGTTAAATATGAATAATGGATCGTATATGTAAGAACAGAATATGTCTACATTATGGAATGATATTCATAATATTTGATTGCAAACACTAGCCATAATAGGGGAGTTGAGGACCTACGAGGAGGGGAAACAACATGTGGGTCACCCTCTAAGTACCCCACCCATACGGATGGAAAGGGCCACATGGGCCAAGGGGGGTGTACTTCCCTTGGGCTTAGAGGGAATGACTATCCAGGACACCTTACTATAGTTGCACCCTCAAACCCCCTACATAATTAAGTCATAATGGTTATGATAAGGGGAATGATGATAGGGCACTCACTAGGTACCCCACCCATATGGATGGCAAGGGCCACATGGGCCAAGAGAGGTGTACTACTCTTGGGCCTATGGTAGAGGGTTTCTTGGGCACCCTATTAGGCCATTATGTCCAAGGAAGAATGAACTAGAGAATCTAAAGAAATTCAATAAATTTTATTATGATATTGTCTTTATTTTTAAATGTATACTAACATATTTACAGGTCTAAATAGGTAGTTGTATCCCTAACCATGTTCTCTTTTGATTTTCTTATGTTCATTCTAATTAATATTATCTTGTAAATATTCTCTAACTCTATTTTGGAGGGGCCTACTCACATCCCCAAAACCAAGGTGATCACTTGGAATTGATAAATTAGGGAAAATTTAGGGCTATCCTAAAAAGGGTGCACTAAATTTTATGATGTCTCATTAAGCTTTCAATGATCAGGAATAAGTTTATACTAAGGAACTGGACTAGGGCAGCCTCCAAATGCTTTAACTGGTAACATAGTGAAATTATGAGAGCAATAACTTTCAATAGACAAATGCAGATAATATGAAATTTTGATATGTAGTATATGTCAATGTGTAGATGCTATATCTTGCTTCATGAGCTAAGAAACAAATATGCAATAAAATGCAGAATGAAACGCTAAAGCTGCTACTAAATGCAAATGCAATAAAAGAACTATTTTTGGTTGATGCAAGATTGCTTTTACAACTAGGGATGTTCCTGCATCAGACACTCGATTTTGGAAGAAAAGTGAGTCCCTCACTTTCTACAGCTAAGAGGAAAACCAAGATGGTCCACCTCATCCTAAGAAATTCATGATGAATCCTCCACTAGTCTACCTTTCCACTTCATAAGATATTCTTTATACTGCTTGTTCCTTTTATTCCTTCCAGTTCAAGCATCCAAAATCTGCTCAATGTCTTAGTTCCTGATGTGGTAACTAGTCATTTAAATCTACTTCTTCACTACTACCACTTGATTCTCCTTTGTGAAACTCATATATGTCTGCAATATTGAAATTAGGTTATATACCCAATGTTATTAGTAACTCCATATGCATTTCTAGAATCAAAATTCCTCAAAATCTTACATTGTCCAAACTTCCTCAACTTTAACTTGTTTTATGTACCATCTACAACACCTCTAGGGTTTACTCTAGTAACAATCTAAAATGGTGCCTTCCCTATACTCTAGTTTACTAAATTATTGTATGAAAACTTTTCCTATGGTAAAACTATATCCTAACTTCCTACCTTATCTCCAACTAAACATCTCAAAAAGTTACCCAAAATTTTGTTCACTACCTCTATTTATCTATCTATTTGTGGGTGATATGCTGAACTGAACTTCAAATTTATCTTCATCTTTTTCCACAATTTCCTCCAAAAGTATCCAATGAACTTAATGTCTCTATTTGAAACTATAATCTTAGGTAATCCATGCAATCTCATGATATCCTTGAAAAATAAATCAGCAACATGCACATCATTAGTCTTCTTGCAAGGAATGAAATGTGTCATTTTAGAAAAAAATTCCACTACTACCATAATAGAATCATATCCTCTCTATGTTCTAGGTAATCCCAAAATGAAATCCATGCTCAAATCTTCCCAAGCTCTCTCTAGTACTATCAATGGTTTATATAATCCAATATTCTAACTACTCCCTTTTGCAACTTGACAAACTCTACAACTTTGAACATATTTCCTTGTATCCTTGTAAATCTACAGCCAAAAATAGTGTTCACTCACCAAAGCTATTGTTTTATCCACTCCAAAATTTCCTCCTAGACCTCCACTATGTTTTTCCTTAATCATATTCTCCCTCATTAAACTCCTTAGTAAACAGAAGTGATTTCCTTTAAACAACATACCTTCTTGAATAAAATAGTCCAACCATTGGCTCTGGTCTATCACAATTGGTTCTTTACATGTTTTCCATGCTTCACCAAAATTTGCATCACCTTCATATGTATGCTTCAATTCATCAAATCCCAGTAATTCTACTCTCATCTTTGTCAAAAAATTCCTTCTTCTACTCAATGCATCTATAACTTTGTTTGACATGCCACTCCTATGCTTCAACACAAATTTGTAAATATGCAAGAATTCAACCCATCTCATATGTCTTTGATTCAGCTTCCCTTGACTGTTCAAATACTACAAAGCTTGATGGTATGTATACAATGCAAACTCCTTAGGAAACAAGTAATGTCTCCACTTCTTCAAATCTTGAATTATGCATAAAACTCATGATCATAAACTGAGTATCTTCTTATACCATTCAATTTCTCACTAAAATAAGCTATAGGTCTTCCTTCTTGGCTCAGCACTGCTCCAATTGCATTTCCACATGCATCACAATCGACTTGAAATACTTTGTCAAAATTTGATAATGCTAATACTGGTTGTTCTATCACCTTTTTCTTCAATAATTCAAAAATTCTTTGTGCTCTGATTTTCCACTTGAAATCCTTCTTGTCTCCTCTCATTTTCTTTGTCATAGGGTTACAAACACTACTAAAAATTTTGATAAACTTCCCATAGAAACTCACTAATCCTTGAAATTATCTTACTTCTCCAATATTCACTATTGTAGGAAAATTTGAGATTAATTTCACTTTCTCTGGATCCATTTTCAGTCCTTCAGCAAAAATAACAAATCCAAGATATACCAACTCTATCTTCATGAAACTACACTTCTTGATATTTATCAACAACTTCTCTTCTCTTAGCCTTTGTAATACTTACTATATGTGCCACAAATGTTCATCTCTAGTCTTACACTCATAAAATCCTTTGTTTGTCTTAAATGTGGTCTTCCATTCATCTCCTTCTCTGATTTTGATCTAATGGTATCCACTCTTGAGATCATTTTTTGTGAAATACTTTTCCCCACTCAAACAGTTCATAATGTCATCCATCCTTGGCAATGGGAATCTATACTTAACAGTGATCTTATTAATTGATCTTGAATCTATACACATTATCCACTCCATCTTTCTTAGGTGTAAGTACAACAAGTAGCACACATGGGCTCAAACTTTTTTTGATCAACCCTTTCCTCACCAACTCTTGTATCTACTGGTTCAACTCAGCATTCTCTACCAGTGTCATTCTATGTGCTATTTTATTTGAAAAAGTCACTTTCGATATTAGATCTATCTGATGGTTGATACTTTGGACCTCTAGTAAACCATCTGGTACATTGTCTAAAATGATGTCCTTATACTCGGTTAGCAACTCTACAACTTCTTCACTCTCTCTAGTGGGATTCTCTATCTCTATACCATTTCTTTTCTTTGGAATCAGTGCAACACATGTTCTCATGCCTAAATCCATCAATAAATTTCCTTCCATCTACCAAACATAGTTTGGTAGTGCCACAAAATTCAGCCTTCTCTTCCTCCAAAGGTATAAACTTGATCATTCTTCTATTTGATGTCATAGTATAAGTATTCCTTCTTCCATCATGAATTTCTTTCTTGTCATATTTCCATGGTCTCCCTAACAGTAAATGAAATGCATCCATAGGAATAATATCACACAATACTTCATTCCTATATGTGAAATTTCACCAAGCATTGTTCGTTCACAAATATCTTATGTTCATCTTGAATCCATGCTATCCTATAAGGGTTTGGGTGTCTTCAATAGATGTCATCTTGACTAGGCTTAGTTCATCTTGAATGTTTTTCCTCATTCCATATATATCTAGCAACCTTTTCTTTGCTTGCTTCACTATTACCGGTCTTCATTATCATCTTGTAAAATTCTTCAATACACTCCTTCATAGATCTCTCCTTTTGTCACAGGTTTTGCAATCTCTTCAATAATTCAAGTTCACAATCTACTAGTATGAATTGATTCTTCAATTTTTTTACCATCATATCCCATTTGATGATTCTTTCTTTTCCTCTTCTATTTTGGTCCAATTGAACTTATTTCCACCATAATGCAGCATATCCCTTAAACTTTATTTTCACAAATTTGACTCTTTTTGAATCTTCAATTTCTTCATATTCAAAGTATTCCTCCATTTCATTGATCTAATCAATCAATTCCTTGGGATTCAAATTTCTTGCATAATTTTGAATTTCAACTCTAGGTTGCTTGCCAAATTTTGGAATCACCTTCAACATCTTTACTTGATCTAATTCTTCTTCTTCATCATCTAGGGTTTTTGCAATTTGATTTGCATGTTCTACTTCATCATCACTTTCATAATTATTCCTAGGGTTTAGACCTCGCCTTCAGTCTTCGTCAACTGCATCTACCCTAACTCACATTTTGCACATCATTTTCAACATTTCTTCCATTCTTCTAAAGACATTTTCCATATCAAGTGCTCTCCTTGGTGGCATATCTCCCCTTGAATTTGGTGCAACTGCCTCAATTCATTGATCTAGCTACAAGAATTTCAATTGCCTCACAATCAGGGATCAGTTGAAAATAATTATAGTCTACCTCTGGTTGGTGATTTTTTCACCTCAAGGAATGCCTTCAAGAATTGAAACTCACTCTGATACCACTTGGTGTAGCCATAGTAGGAGGGTTCCAAAAGGAACAATCTGGATAGTGTAGCAATGAGTCAACACAACAGAAACAACACAAAAAATAGAGATGTGAACATGAATCTTCACTAATATAGAATTCTTACAATAAAAATTGGCCACAAGGGAAAATATACAGGGCTCATAGGCCTTTCATGAAAGGTTTACAACATATTGTTGGCCAACAGGCCTTATTACATGCCCATGAAGGGTTTGGAGAAAATATGTTGAATCTATCTAATAATGAACATCTAACTTAAATTGATGACTAATTACTGATCTAAAATGAAATGTAATTCTTATAAATATGATTATCAAGCTCCAACATAGTTCCACATTGGTCATAAGGGTTAATAACCCAATGAGTGATCTGTATGAATGTCAACCTTAGGATATGAGGAATTTAGCTCCACATGAAATAAATTATCTTATGAATCTTCAAGATAGGTCTCAACAAGCCCAAGATGCTTGTATTATGTCTCATTAAGCTTCACACAATCAATAATAGGTCCACTCTAAGGAACTAGACTAGGTCAGTCGTCAAATACTCTAACTGGTAATAGTGAAATTCTAAGAGTGATAACTTACAGTACACAAATGAAAATGATCTAAAATTTGGATATGTAGTAGATGTCAATGTGCAGATGTTATATCCTGCTCCGTGAGCTAAGAAAAAAAGATGTAGTAAAATTTAGAATGAAATACTAAAGTTGCTACTAAATACAAATGCAAGAAAATAACTATTTTTGGTTGATACAAGATTGCTTTTACAACTAGGGATGCTCCTACATCACTTTTCTATTTCTCTTATTCTCAGTATAGTGATTCCTCCAGGTAGTGAGTCTACTTGGAAGTGAACCTTCTTGTAATATGTTATGATCGGTTATAATATATTATGAGATAATCCTCACCATGGTTTTTCCCTTTTTAGGTTTTCCATGTATAAATATGGTGTTCATGTGTTATGTTCTTTGATGATTACTTTCATTTTTTCTCTCCTTACTATAAATTGAATATGATGTTTCAAATAGATGTTTAAATGTTTAAGTGGTTTCAAAGAATATTGATTCACCCCCCTCTCATTATTCTAGGTGTTCAATAAACGATATGAGAGCTTGATTCCTTGGAAGAAGATCAACCACTTGAGGAAGATCTTGGAGGTTAAACACATGGCTACTAGGAGATATCCAACTCCTCCAGAATAAATTCCTATGGTAGGATTCACTAAAGAAGATTGCATGGTTGATATGAATGGATAACTCAGACTTGCCCTTGAAGATTTGGAAAGAATTGAAAGTGAGAACATAGATTTGAAAGAAAATTTCGAGGAAGAAAATGAATGCATTAGAAAATTGAGGGATAAAATCAAGAAGTTTAGAGAAATACATGAGGAAGTTAATGAGAATTTGAAGAAATAAAATGATACAATCACCAACCTAAAAGTACAAGTTGAAGAAGGCAAGATATTTTAATAATGCATAAATGACAAATTGAAAAGCAATTCTCCAGAATGTTCAAGACTTGAAGAGGTTGTGACTTTGATATAAAATCTAGAGAAAGAAAGAATCAAGAAGACAAATTCAAGAAGAGCTCTACAATGCTTGATAAAATGATTGCAAATAAAAAGAACTCTAAAGAAAAAGGAGAATTAGGGTTTCAAAAATGAGAAAGTTTAAAATTAGATCAAACACCATATACTAAAAAGAATAACATTGAACAAAAGAAGATTGAAGACAAGAAGAGCAATGGTAAGCGGGTCCAAAATCATAGGAAAGACTTCAAAAGACCACCTATCAGACAACCAAATGCATAAAGGTACTCATCTATTAATGGTTACTACTATTATTGTAATAAATTTGGACATAGAGCTAAATAATGTAGAGCATAATAAATTAGAATGTTCAGTATTTTCTTGGTTAGTGCTATACATGCAATAGATTTGGTCATAAGGCTAGTGAATGCAAAAACAAGATAATGAATGGTTACAATAATGGCATGAGGTTTCAATATTTAAATTTCTATTGTTATGCATGAAATTAATTTTTGCATAAGGTTGATGCATGAAGATCTAGAGTTGGTGGAAGTAAGCTTTTTCAAAATTTTCATGTCACAAACGCAATAAACCTAGACATATAGCCAAATTTTGCAAAATCAACAATGTGAAGTTTGATCCAGTAAATAAAAATCATCAAGTGAAGAAAGAGATGAACAATATTTGGAAAAATAAAGAGGAGAATGAAGTTAAGAATGTGTAAGAGAGGCAGACCACTGTGTGCGAGACCCTAGGTCATGGAGGGTCAAGATGCGAGAGGCTACCCTAACTTACCTCAGCTAAGTGTAATGTTTAGGGTATGAGGATGAGAATGATGAGGACTATAAAGTCCTGCAACCACTCTACATTCCCGAGTTTCAAAGTGGGGCTAGGTGAGCTAGTTTTCAAGTTCAACATTGTGCCTCAGGAAGCTCTCTGCCCAAGGACGTAAGTGCAATCCCTGGATGACAGCGTGGTGCACTGGCATCTCTAAAGTGTGTTGGCATCTGTATGGCCAGACAACAACAAAGATGAGGTAAAACCTATAAAAATAGGTTAACTGCCTAGCTGACTAACTAAAGGGACAAAATGACACAAGCAAGTACATAAAGTATTCTCTAATATTATAAAGTAGAAATGCAAGAGTGAAAAGGGAAAGAATGATCTCACCAAGGAATTTGTTTCCCAACTGATCTTCCGAGAAGCACGCACACCTACACACAGAAAGAGGGAAAATGTTGGGTTGTTGTATAAGG